>CAUYRT010088008.1:0-18740 GCA_963574885.1 Lepilemur ruficaudatus | reverse complement strand
CCGCCAAACATTTAACCCTTTGCCACAAAAAAAAAAAAAAAAAAAAAAAAAAAAAAAAGCATATCCTGTCACAGCCTCTACCTTTCCTGGTCCTGGAAGTGAACTCAGATCTTCACTGGCACAGAAACAAGATCTTTCTCTTTCATGGAAGGCCTCACATGTGAAACTTGACATTATCTCCAAGTGAGTTACATATGAGTCCTATATGTGTTTGAAAGTGTTTGTTTGTTATGGTGTAAACTTTTAAAAGCCACCATAATTTTGTGATGGTGTGTTAAAATTTCTTTACTTTAAAAAAAAAAAAACAAGAGCTTCAGAAAATTATCTCAGGAGGTCAGTTCACCTCTGAAAGACTCGGTCCCCAGATGTGTCCTGTCCTACCCACAGGCACTACCCCCAAGATCCCCTTGAACATTTTTTTAGATTTTCACATCTCAGTATGTTTGCCCTGGTGGTCCTCCAAGATCCAACTCCAAATTCATAAACTCTGTAGGTCTAGGACACTACCCAAAATATCATTTTGTTCATAGCTGTTATATCAGTGAACCCATGGTAATATAAATTAGCTCTCAACATATGTTTGCTGAATAAATGGGAGTCCATCTAAGGCTTTGAAGGGCTTGGATACTGTTATAGGGAGACAGAAAAGGGATTAAAATACTATCTAAAATACTACAAAAAGTAGTGTCCCAAAACCCTTTAAGTATTCTTAGTGTTTATCAGAAAATAAATAGCTCAAAGCCTGATCTTTCTCCTCCTGACTGTTCCCCTAAATCAATGGTCCTAAAAGTGTCACCCCCAGGTCAGCAGCATGAGCATCGCTTAGAACTCATTAGAAAAGCAAATTCTCAGGTCCTACCCAGACCTGTGAAATCAGAAACTGAGGATAAGTTCCAGTCACTTGTTTTCCCAAGCTCTGCAGGTGATTCTGACACACGCTCAACTTTCACAATCGCTGACCTAGATCATCATTCTTCATTCTAGGCTTTACAGAGCGATCCCTACCAACTTTATTATGGAGTCCTCCATAATAAATCTCCTTTATGGAGTACAGTTCCCACATTGTCCTTCCCCTTTTAGGTCAACATGGGCAATCAACTGAAGAAGTAAAAATTAGAGACAGGAATAGCAGTATTTGTAACTTTGGGTCTGCAGGCTAAGTAAAAAAAAAGGGGGAATAGCAGTATTGAAGGAATTACATTTTCTGGGCAAGAGATACAAACTTGATTAGAATAATGGGAATGGATGTGAAAGGAATCCACACCTCACAAACATTCCAGAGTGGCATTTACAAACTTTACTGAGAGGAGTGAGGGTGGAGATGGGGATGACTCAGAGATCCCTACCCTGAATGCTTTTGTTGGTAATATCTTTAATAAAAATGGGAACTCAAACAAGTGTAGAAACTTTGAGGGGGGCAGATAATTATCTCAGTTTTAATCTTCCTCATGAGTGAAGATGCTGGAAGTTTTCCAGATGGATGTTCCCATAAAAGGTGGCCTGGGGAATAAGACACGGATTGGACATATATTTTGGGAGGTGTTCTTCCAATATGATCATTGAAGCCTGGAAGATAGACAGTATTTCTGGAGGAGAGAACTTTGATAAACAAAGGGGCCAAGACAGTTTGGTGGAAGACATGTGTTTGCAAGGCAAGAGGAAGAGAGGGTGAGAAGCCATCAGAGAGACAAGGAGACCAGGATGGTGAAAAATCAATGAAGTCAGGCAAGGAGAGGCAGTCCAAAGGGGAAATGGTCAGCGATACCAAATCTTGCAGAGAAACTGAGAAAAGTAAGAATGAGAACCAAAAAATTGATATGATAAACTAGAAACTGAGAAATAGCCTCCAACCATACTCTGTTAGGGCAGGTAGCACAGGCAGGATCTAGAGGTTGAAGACACTGAGTGGTGACAAAGGATGAGACAGAAGATATTTGGGGAAGGAAAAGGAATTTGGGTAACTACTGAAGGGGACCCTCAGGGCACTGAAGGATTTTTGAGGGGGTACAGATAAATTACAATTGAGGAATAAATTGGAGTGAAGACCTGATAAAGAAAGTTTGGATGAAGATGGATGATTGAAGACTCAAGTTAACATTCAGCCAAAATTCACCAGCATGTAAATAGGCCAGATCTTATAATTATGGACTCTCAGATTTAAAAGAAAATTTAGAAGTCATTTAATACCCCTTCCCTTGGATTCAGCAAGAAATTATGTGCCTTGCTTAGGGAGATGAGGTGAAGATATTAAGATAAATAAGCCTGTAAACCTAGTGCTTTGGGAGGCTGAGGCAGGAGGATCCCTTGAAGCCAGCAGTTTGAGACCAGCCTGGGAAACATAGCGAGACCGTGCCACTACAAAAAATGAAATTAAAAAAAGTAACCGTGCCTATAGTGCCAGCTTGGGAGGCTGAGGCAGGAGGATCACTTGAGCCCAGGAGTTCGAGGCTGCAGTGAGCTTTGATGGTGCGACTGCACTCCAGTCTGGGCGATAGAGCAAGAATCTGTCTCTTAAAAAAAAAAAAAAAATCAAAAACAAAACAAAACAAAAAAACCCAAGACATAAACCCTGGCCCCATGTTGCTCAAAATGAAGTGGTTATCTTTCTAGGCGTGATCTAAAAAAACAAAATTAAGTGGACGTACATAAGCAAAGGTCGGTATAATGTAATGGATGAGAAAGGGGCTCTGAGTCAGTTTCTTGGGGTGTTACCTTGTTGACAACACGTACTGGCCATGTCATCTGGGCCTATGTAGCTTTATCCCTTGCCTGTAAAATAGTACCGACCTCATAGGGTTGTTGTGATAATTAAATTAGGTTATCTGTATTGACTAACCTCTAACCATGCAGGTATATTCAGGTTGAACATTTAAAAGTGAAAAAGGCGCAAAGGAGAGGGGGCTGAACTTCCTCAGGTGTCCCCCAAGGTTTGACCCCACCTACACCTCCCTGGCGAGGGTGGCGGCGTCGCTGCGCATGCGCGCGGGCAGCCCTGAGCTGGGAGAGCGGGCGCGGCCGCCAGGAGGCGCCGCTAAGTCGAGGCTGTTCTTCCTGGTTCCCAGAGGCCTGGATTGGGACGTAGGAGCGGGTGCAAATTCGGTGCGCGTGCGCGCTGCCTACTCGTCCAGCCAAGATGGCGCCCGTGGAACACGTTGTGGCGGACGCTGGGGCTTTCTTGCGGGACGCGGCTTTGCAGGTACTGGGAGATTTAGCCCAGACGAACCTGGTCCGGGTTGGCGTGGAATGGGGGGGATGTGAGCTGGGCCGATCTCTCCGCAGGACATCGGCAAGAACATCTACACCATCCGGGAGGTGGTCAGCGAGATTCGGGATAAAGCCACGCGCAGGCGGCTCGCGGTCCTGCCCTACGAGCTGAGGTTCAAGCAGCCCTTCCCCGAATACGTGCGGCTGGGTGAGCGCCTCTGTTCCTGCGTTGACGGGAAGCTGGGGCCCGGGGTGCATAGGGGACTCGCTCGGGTCTGGCTGCCTGGCAGGGTATTTGATTTAGAGACAGCACTTTCTAGGAGATCGTGGTGGGAGAGAGGCCTCCTGCTTCTGGAGGCAGCCAGGCCTTGCCAGTAACTAGCTAAATGCTCTCGGGTACATCACTGCAAAATGGAAATGATAATCATATCTGCCTCTGGGTTTGCTGTGAGCATTAATTGAGGAGTATGTCACTCAGCGTTGTTGAGCGCTTTGTAAGCACACAGTAAATTTCTCGTGATTTAAAATAGAAGAACCCAGACCTCTTAATACTTTCTTCCGTTTCTTTTCAGTAGATTAAGGTAATGACTGTTTTGGATACAGAGGTCAGCCTCAACTTAAAAAAGGGATGCTTTTAGGTCTTGCATTCAACCTGGAAGAAAACAACAATTATCTCTTGACTTAGGAGTCAGGAGTCAGCGTTGTTCTCTTGTTAGGGATCAAGGTGATGATACCCAGCAGAGGCCCTCAGTGATTTGAAGTGTTTTAGAGGTTAGAAGCTGATAGGTGTTACCTACTCTGTGACTTCTATGGCTTTCTCCACCAACTTACTGGCTGTGTGATCTTTGCCAAGATACGAAATCTTTCTAAGGAAATACTAATAATATTTCATAGGATTTGGTAGAGGATGAAATGAATTAATGTGTAAAGCTTTTAACGCAGTGCCTCATATGCAGTATGTGCACAGTAAATTGTGGCTGCTGCTAACTCATGTCCGCTTTTCAGGAAATGTGAGCAGTGTCCTTACTGTACATTGTGCTAGGGTAGCAGAAAACATCTTTCTGTTAATGTTGGGAAATTTTAAGTGTTTATTGTCCATGTCTCTGGAGAATAACAATAGTGACAGCTGGCATTTACTATATATTAAACATAGTGGGGTTTTTTGTTGGTTTTGAGACAGAGTCTTGCTCTGTTGCCCAGGCTAGAGTGTGGTGTTGTTGTCATACCTCATTGCAACCCCTAATGCCTGGGTTCAAGCAATCCTCCCACCTCAGCCTCCCAAGTAGGTGGGAGTACAGGTATGCACCACCATACCAGGCTAATTTTTCTATTTTTTGTACAGACAGGATCTCACTGTTGAGGAAACTAGTCTTGAACTCCTGGCCTCAAGCAGTCCTCCTGCCTCAGCCTCCCAAAGTGCTAGGATTATAGGCATGAGCCACCGCACAAGGCTGATGTTTTTTTCTTAATTGTTCATTATTTGTTACAAACATCTCAATGTTTTTATTTCTTCATAGACTACAATTACAGGCCCAGCATCCCTGATCCAAAAATTCTAAATCTGAAATGCTCCAAAATCTGAAACTTTTTAAATACAGACATGATGCCACAAGTTTCCACACTTCAATTTTGTGCATGACAATTATTAAAATTATTGTATAAAATTACCTTCAGAACAACTCCTCAGCCAGGCACAGTGGGACGTGCCTGTAGTCCCATCTACTGGAGAGGCTGAGGCAGGAGGATTGTCTGAGCCCAGGAGTTCAAGGCTAGCCTGGGCAACATAGCAAGACCTGGTCTCTTTTTGAAAAGAAGGTAAAATTACCTTCAGGGTATATCTATATATAAAGCCACATATGAAACATAAAATGAATTTTGTGTCTAGACCTGGGTCCCATCCCCAAAATATCTCATTATATATATGCAAATAGTCCAAAATCTAAAAATACCTGAAATCTGAAATATTTTTGGCTCCAAGCATTTTGGACATGGCATACTCAACCTGTTGAATTAACTTTCTATTCCATACTCAACCTGTTGAATTAACTTTCTATTCCATCCTGTTAATCTACATCGTTATGCTTAAAATCAAAGAATTTTAGAGCTGGAAGAGACTAGAGCTTCTATTGTAACTGTAACATAATACCAAAGGTTAAATAAGGAACTGTCATCATCTTGCTAACTTTCAATGACTTTCTGTTAACTTTTTGCTGCTTCCTCTGCTCTTACTGGCATGAATCACTGTGGTAGAGAACACAAATTTCTCAACTATAAGTAGAAAAAAGATCAGAAAATGGATGAAAGTGTTAAGGTTTTTCATGGGATGTTGATCCTTTCTAAATTCTTTGATAACTTTTATTGGGTTTATCCAAGGTCATGTGGCTTTTTGCCTCTAACTGAGATTGGAAATCTTTTGTTTACAGTGACTGAGTTTTCAAAGAAAACTGGAGACTATCCCAGTCTCTCTGCCACAGATATCCAAGTGCTGGCACTCACCTACCAGTTGGAAGCAGAGTTTGTTGGGGTGTCTCACCTAAAACAAGAACCAGAAAAGGTAAATTAAGAGGGTTGGGTTTTTTTATTTTTTTTTATTTTATTTATTTATTTTTTATTTTTTTTTTTTGAGACAGAGTCACACTCTGTTGCCCAGGTTGAAATGCCGTGGTGTCAGCCTAGCTCACAGCAACCTCAAACTCCCAGGCTCAAGCGATCCTTCTGCCTCAGCCTCCCGAGTAGCTGGGACTACAGGCATGTGCCACCATGCCCGGCTAATTTTTCCTATTTTTTAGTAGAGATGGGGTCTCTCACTCTTGCTCAGGCTGGTCTCGAACTCCTGAGCTCAACCGATCTGCCTGCCTCAGCCTCTCAGAGTGCTAGGATTACAGGTGTGAGCCACCATGCCCAGCCAAGAGGGTTGGTTTTTTTACACCTTACGGAAACTATCCCCTATACAAAAGTAGAGGGAATAGTGTTATGAGCCCAGTAGTCCCCATCATTCCACCTCCACAGTTATCTCAGAGCTAGTCTGTTTTCATCTATACTAACCCACTGCTCCAATAAGGACTAGTTAAAAAAAGTAACCTCAAAGCCATTGTTATACCTACACAAAATTAGCAGTAATCTCTAATATCAAATACCTAATCAGTGTTCACAATTTCCAATTATTTTATAAATTTTATTAAGAGTTTGTTTGGGTCAGAATGCAAATAAGGTTCACCCATTACAGTTGGCAGATATGTCTCTGGGGGTTCTAGGGAAGGGTTATTCAAATTTGAAAAATGCAAAAAAAATAAAGATCTATTTATTTATTTAGAGACAGGATCTCACTCTGTTGCCTGGCCAGAGTGCAGTGGCGACATCATAGCTCTCTGCAACCTCAAACTCCTGACTTCAAGCAGTCCTCCTGCCTGAGACTCATAAAGTACTGGAATTACAGGCGTGAAACACCACGCCCAGCCTGTATTCTTTCTTTATAATAGAATTCCTTCTGAGAGTAAAAAAAAGAAGGAACACTAAGTGCTTGCAATTTTTTTCAACCCTTGCTACCTTCAGAACTCTGGGTTCCTATTGTGCTTTTAGGGACTTACCCAACTTGGCTAGGCTGAAGAGACTGATGGATTTGTGCCTGGGTCCCAGTAGCTGTTTGTAGGCCACAGGATTTTGGAAGCCAAATAATTAACCTAATAATTCATTTCAAATAGTGTTAACAAAGAATTATGTGATCACCTTTGCCTATAGTTTTGTCATCGAAACTATGGTGGGCTCACATTCACATACCACTCGGAAGTACCCTGGCTTATTTTCAACCAGGTTTAGACTCCTCTAATCAAAAAGTATAAAATGCTAAAATGCAGACTTTTGCGTGTTGTCAGAATAATAAATGGAATAATTTTATATAAACTTTGACTCTGTGGCTGTATCAACCTAGGGTACCTGGAAGTTGGTTTTCCATTTGGCACCCATCAGCCCATGATTTCTAAAAACTGCCCTTTCTTGCCGCCTTTATGGCAAGAGTTAGTTTGTATCAAAAGCTTTAAAATGGGCCGGGCGCAGTGGCTCACGCCTGTAATCCTAGCACTCTGGGAGGCCGAGGCGGGCGGATTGCTCAAGGTCAGGAGTTCAAAACCAGCCTGAGCAAGAGCGAGACCTCATCTCTACTATAAATAGAAAGAAATTAATTGGCCAACTAAAAATATATAGAAAAAATTAGCCGGGCATGGTGGCGCATGCTTGTAGTCCCAGCTACTCGGGAGGCTGAGGCAGAAGGATCACTTGAGCCCAGGAGTTTGAGGTTGCTGTGAGCTAGGCTGACGCCATGGCACTCACTCTAGCCCAGGCAACAGAGTGAGACTCTGTCTCAAAAAAAAAAAAAAAAAAAGCTTTAAAATGGTATATCCTTGGACCCAGCATTTCCACTCGTAGGCATTTATCCTAATGATATAACCAAAAATACTTCCAGGATTTACAAATATATAATGTTCATGACAGCTATATGTATAATGGCGAAAAAGAAATCTCTGAAGTGGTTATTTAGTGGCCATTGGGATGACTGAGTTTATATTTTTTAAAAATATTTTCCAATTATTCTGAACATTGGATATCTTTGATTTCAGTAACCAGGGGAATGTGTTTTTTGTTTTTTTAAATTACCCTTCCATGCTGAATTTTCAAACTATATTTCCTTGCTCAGAGCTGTCACTTTTCTTTTTTTCTTTTTTTTTTTTTTTTTTTAAGGTTAAAGTGACCTCATCGATTCAGCACCCAGAAACTCCTCTGCACATTTCTGGTTTCCATCTGCCCTCCAAGGTAATTCCTTTGACAAGCCGGGCTCTTCATGCTCTTTTCTGCTACGTGTCACGTGTCTCCAAGTTACGTGTTTACAGTGAACCGCATTTACCCAGACAAATATCATAGTTTGTCCTGCCCTGTCTTGTCTGACTTTTGTGTCACATGTGATTTCATTTGCAACCCTCTCACTTCCAGGTTTTTATTATTTCTTTTAATCTCAGCCTAAACCCCCAAAAGACACAGTAGAAAAAGGACACCTAGCCAGTGAGCCTGAGGACCTAGAATTCAATTCCTTCATGTTCTGGAGAAACCCACTGCCAAATATTGATCGTGAACTACAGGAGCTGCTGGTAAGGTGCTAACTTCTTTTTTTTTTTTTTTTTTTTGAGACAGAGTCTCACTCTGCTGCTCAGGCTAGAGTGCCGTGGTGTCAGTCTAGCTCACAGCAACCTCAAACTCCTGGGCTCAAGCAATCCTCCTGCCTCAGCCTCCCAAGTAGCTGGGACTATAGGCACACGCCACTGTGCCCAGCTAATTTTTTCTTTTTAGTTATCCAGATAATTTCTTTCTATTTTCAGTAGAGACAGGGCTCGCTCAGGCTGGTTTCGAACTCCTGACCTTGAGTGATCTACCCCGCCTCGGCCTCCCAGAGTGCTAGGATTACAGGCGTGAGCCACCGCCCCCGGCCAGGGCACTGAGTTCTGATCTCATGGCAACACTGTAGCTTCTCCCCACCGCTCCTGTGGGCCAGGAATTTGTGAATTCTCTTGGTGTTTCAGATTGACAGAGGTGAGGATGTTCCAAGTGAGGAGGAGGAGGAAGAAAATGGGCTTGATGAGAAAAAAGGGGACAGCGATGACGACGACGGGGGTGGGTGGATAACCCCCAGCAACATCAAGCAGATCCAGCAGGAGCTGGAGCAGTGCGATGTCCCGAAGGACGTGCGGGTCGCCTGTGTGACTACAGACTTCGCCATGCAGGTGGGTGGGGCAGGCAGGGGCTGGTCACGGGCTTGATGTCAGACACGACATCGGCATGGTCCTACAGAGGTTTGCGACGTGTGCAGAGCTGTTGTGTGATGCTGCTTTTGTGGTTGTAGAAAGTATTCTCTTTGGTAATTTTCAGTTTTGCTTGGAGGCTAGACAATCATGTGATATGGTAACAAGATTTATGTGGTATATTAAGTGTTTAATGTTTATTATTCATGATCTGTTGGTACTTTTTTTTCAGTGTATATAACATTCTGTGTTCAGTTAAGTACTTGGAGAAGTTAGAGAGGGTTTCCAGCCCAGAAATGAATGTATTCGCCTCTGAATCCCTGAAAAAATAAATGTTTTTGTCAAGATCGAGAGAGATTGCTAATGACGGGTCTTGTGAAATGATGGGCACAGGCCCCAGGACTGGGGATTAGAAAGAAACCTGGGTCCTTGTCCTCACTGACACATCTTCAGAGGCATCCCAAGGTGGCTTTCCTTAGCAAAAGGCAAGGATCGTGGGCTAAAGCGAGGTTTGTGATGTTCCCTTAACTGTGATTACAGAAATTAACGTTAAAAGAAGACTTAGTTCAGTTCTTTAACTTGTTGGTTGTAGAACGTTCTGCTGCAGATGGGGCTGCACGTGCTGGCGGTGAATGGCATGCTGATCCGAGAAGCCCGGAGCTACATCTTGCGCTGCCACGGCTGTTTCCGGTACGTGGTTGATAGTCTGCACCTGGCGCCCGTCTTGAACACTCCCTTCCTCTCCCTCTGCGAAGTTGTTTTTTTTTTTTTTTTTTTTTTTTTGACAAGAGTCTCCACTCTCGCCCCGGCTAGAGTGCAGTGGCATCATCACAGCTCACTGCAACTTCACGCTCCCAGGCTCAAATGACCCTCCTGCTTCCTGAGTAGCTGAGACTATAGGCATATGCTACCACACCTAGCTAATTTTTCTATTTTTTTGTGGAGACAGGGTCTTGCTGACGCTGGTCTGGAACTCCTGAGCTCAAGCGATCCTCCCACCTTGGCCTCCCAGAGTGTGAGGATTACAGGCACGAGCCACCACACCCAGCCTCCTACAGGCTTCTTGAAAGGGAGCCCTGCGTTATACTATATATATGTTTTCTTCTACTTCATCATTGCTGTGCAGCCCAGGTTATGCCTCTACTTGGGTACTAAAACCCCTGGGACAAGGTTGCCTATGACCTCCCACCTTATCTCAGCAGCATTGGGTTAAGGACCTGGGTTCTGGAACAAAAAACCTTCATTCTTTAAATATATTCAGTAAAGAAAGATACTTACTGAAATGTTTATGCACGGAATGATGTCTGGGATTTGCTTTGATGTAATGCATAGTGGAAGGAGTGTGTGGGTGAAGAGATGAAGCAAAATTTGCCATGAGTGGCCATGCGCAGTGGCTCACGCCTGTAATCTTAGCACTCTGGGAGGCCGAGGCGGGAGGATCGCTCAAGGTCAGGAGTTCGAAATCAGCCTGAGCAAGAGCGAGACCCCGTCTCTACTAAAAATAGAAAGAAATTAATTGAACAACTAAAAATATATAGAAAAAATTAGCCAGGCATGGTGGCGTGTGCCTGTAGTCTCAGCTACTCAAGAGGCTGAGGCAGGAGGATCGCTTGAGCCCAGGAGTTTGAGGTTGCTGTGAGCGAAGCTGATGCCACAGCACTCTAGCCCAGGCAAAAAACAAAAAACAAAAAGATTTGCCGTCAATGGATAGTTGTTGAAGCTAGACGTGGCTATTCATTGTGTTCTTCTGTCTGTGTTACGCTGGAATTTTCTATTGACAAAAAAAAAAGAAAGTAAGCTCTGGGTGCAGAGTACATGGGTTCAAATCCAGATTCTATCTTCTGCCTGTGACATTTTACAAAAGTTGGTTAATTTCTCTGTGCTTCACATTCTTCTTAAATGAAGTAGAGAAGGTGGTTGTGAGGAAGCGGGAAGATAAACCCTGAGGACTTAGTGCAGAATCTGGCACGAGGGAAGCCAGGAGTTCCTTCTGGGTGAACCGTTACGTGTTAACTGCTCTCTTCTCTCCGTTTCTTTTCTGACTCTTCAATTGGTCCTCCTTGTGGTGGGCGCTGGTGTTCTGTGGAGCGGCCTCTGGGATCCTGGAGACCCTCTGGTCAGGGTGGAAGAGACTGTACTGTGGCCTCGCTGGTGAAGTGTGGCCCTGGGGACTTGTACTGGGGTGGCTTCCAGCCATCCCACAGACTCGGTCTCAATTTGGTGGCCATCATGCAGATCGTTTGGTGGAGCCCTCATTGGGGAGGCCTGTGTGGAACATTCGGGAAGCATCAAGGTGTCGCTCGCTGGGTACCCGGAGCTGTTCCACTGAGGGTAAAGTTGCCTGGGGGGAGCCTTGTTCCCCTGAAGGCTTCAAAATAACCAGTCACCCACGCCACCACCCTCTGCAGCTCTGTCAGTGACTTCATTAGCCACTCCTCAGAGCTGCCTGCGCATTCTTCTGAATCTTAATGTAATTTTCCTGTTTCAGGCTCATTTGACAGTAAAGCTCCTGGCTTCATAATATTTCATTTCCTCCATTGTCCTTTCTTACAAAAGTCCTAATTTCCCAAATTAGCATGCATTCATAGAAACTCCTGGAAATGTTCTCCATTCCTGTGTGGTTAGCCCCAGTGACCACACGGTTTTTTTGTACAGAATAATTAGTTTAGCACCTGCTTAGAGGTGCTTAGTTCACACACAGGAGACGCGAAGATGAGGCTTTGGCTTCTCCACACACAGTTGTGGTCTCCTGGCCGTTGGGAGCGGATGGAGGACTCTGAAGGACAGGAACCAAGGCCACCGTTTGGCCCTTGATGGTAGCAGCATTTTCCTGTGCGGGGTCCACCGTGAGGGTTTGAGCGGGTAGGAGAGAAGCAAGGTCTCGGGGTCTGCCCTCAAAACCCACACTCAGTTCAGCCGTGGCAGGTTTTATCTGTTGTTTCCTGTATAATTTATTAGTACGTTCTTGCCACCCACAGAGGCACCTACTGGGTTAACATGCCGGCTGACATTTGGGGACAGGGCAGAGCTGTAATGATGTGCTCCTTGAGAAAGTACGGTGATAAGCCCGTTGATGCTGGAGCCACTGCCTGGGCACGTCTGGCATATCGGAGCCGTGTGACCTTGAGCGAGCTGCCTTAACTTGCCTCGGTTTCCTTATCTGTAAAAAGGACACAGTTCCAGTCTCACAAGATTGCTGAGAAAGTGCTGTTGGAAATTTATAGTGTTGGAAATTGCTATTCTGTCATTAAGCGTATAGAATGGTGCCTGGCCGTGTTCAGTAAGAGTCCATTGCTGTTTAATAATTAACAACAGCCTGCTCATTTCTCCCTCTGGCTTATTTGTTCCTTGTATTACCTTCTCCCCCAGAGGAGGGCCACCGCAGTTGGTCACATTGTCAGCACGAGGCCGGCAGCCTTCGTTTCTGGGACAGGTGTGCTGTGGTTCAGCCTTTCCTGGTTTCTTCTCGTTTCCCTCGCAGAGGCTTGTGACCCACCTTGTGTCCTGGGAAAGGGGTTGCCGCCTGTGGCTTCAACACTGTGCATGTCCTTTGTGTCTCCCAGGACAACATCTGACATGGGCCGAGTGTTCTGTTCACATTGTGGGAATAAGACCCTGAAGAAAGTGTCCGTGACCGTCAGCGATGATGGCACCCTGCACATGCACTTCTCCCGCAACCCCAAGGTGCTGAATCCTCGGGGCCTCCGGGTAAGTAGCGCATCTCCCATTCTCCTGGCAACACCACAGTTGATACGAACAGAGGGGACAAAGCTGTGTCTGCAAGGTGGGGTGTTGAAAGCCGGTGACTTGGGTGCGAGGCAGATGGGGGAGAGCGCGCTGCAAAGCCCCTCTGTGAGTTTCTCGAGCTGCTGATCCCGTGAGAAATAACCAGTAATTGCCAGCCGTAAATGCTAAGAGCCACGTGTGGGGTGACACGAAGGGGGAGATCATTTGGAATGTGGAGGAGGTGAGATTTGTGCAGGAGTTGAAGGGTGGGCAGGATCCCCGGAAGCGCCACAGACCAGAGGGGAAGGACTGTGAACGCTCAGCCCGGAAGAGAGGCCGGGGATTTGTTTCACGGAATTGAGAGAGAAGGATGGAGGGACATGTGAGTGGCACTGGTTTCCCCAAGTGGCAAGTGGGCCACAATGCATGAGAAGAAGAGTTTTTTTTTAACTTTTGTATATTTTGAAATAATTTTCAGTTTATAGAAAGATTGCAAAAAATAGTACAAAGAATTTCTATTTACCCTTCACCTGGCTTTCCCAATTTTAATCTTTTTTCTTTCTTTCTTTTTTTTTTTTTTTTTTTTTTGAGACTGTCTTGCTCTGTCACCCTCGACAGAATGCAGTGGCATCATCCTAGCTCACTGCAACCTCAAACTCCTGGGCTCAAGCGATCCTCCCAAGTAGTTAGGACTTCAGGCACACACCACCACACCTGGCTAATTTTTCTATTTTTACTAGAGATGGGGTCTTGCTCTTGCTCAGGGCTGGTCTCAAACTCCTGACCTTAAGTGATCCTCGCCCCTTGGTCTCCCAGAGTGCTGGGATTATAGGTGTGAGCCACTGCGCCCAGCGGTTACTATCATTATTTTGAGATTCAAATTGTTCTGTGCTTGGCCAGTGGGAGCCCCTTGAAGCCTGCTCTTGTGTCCTTTTGACGTGTCCCAGTTATTTGAACACTTTATTATTTTCTGGCCCAGCAAGATGTTCCTAGACTCTCAGCCTTCTCCTGCCCTTCCCTAGAATCAGCCATTTCTCTTAGGAGCTCTGGTTTTTTTAATGGAGAATGTTTTTTGGAAGCAAAAATCTGGGCACTGGGTGTGCTCATTGTCCTGGAGTGTCATTACTTCTTGGCCCCCAGAGGACAAAGGTAGGAAATATATACATGTGTATAAATACACACTTGAATATTTTGTATTTCTGTATCTATGTTAAAAACCATGAATTCATACCCTCAGTTTCAGCCCGACATCAGAGTGCATCCTAGCCCAGCCTCTTCCCACATTCGTAACACCCTTAACACTGTTTCCTTAATAGTTATTTGCTCAGCCCTAGAATATACATTGTCATTTCAGAATTGCTAACCCATACTACTTGAAAGCAGTACCTGCTTGTTAGAGTTCTATGTCTATACCTAATCCATTTTTGTCCTTAGCTGAAGGTATACTCAAAATAACCGTGTTTGGTTTTTCACCTGTCAGTTGAGGTGAGGATCGAGTGGGAGGAGCATGTCACACGCTTGGCATGTAGCAGGCAGGAAATTACTGTCCGTTGTCGCCATCTGCTATCACCGTGGATCCCTGTTCTTCTAACGGCCTTTCCTCGTCTTTGCAGTACTCACTTCCTGCTCCAAAAGGCGGCAAATACGCCATCAACCCCCATCTCACCGAGGATCAACGCTTCCCTCAGCTGCGACTCTCCCAAAAGGCCAGGCAGAAAACCAACGTGTTTGCCCCTGACTACATAGCCGGGGTGTCTCCCTTCGCAGAGAACGACATCTCCAGCCGGTCGGCCACCCTGCAGGTCCGGGACAGCACCCTGGGAGCTGGGAGGAGACGCTTAAATCCCAATGCTTCCAGAAGGAAGTTTGTGAAGAAGAGGTGAGGTGCGAGCTCCTGCAGGCAAACCGGATGGCTGTTGTGGCTGCTGAGTAGCTCTGGTGTCTCGTTCCCAGCTGTGTTGTCTCCAGAACCTTCTGGATGGAAACAGTAGCCTGGCTTCAGAGTGCTGCCTCGTGACTTGCTGTGTGTTCGGTTGGATTTGTGGTGACAATGGACCATGCCTTTGAGCATCCAGAGAGCTGGGACTCCTGCCATGTGAAGGGGAATTTGATGAAAACAGAAAGAACAGTGCCCTGGAGCAAGTCTTCAACCTTTAAAGAATGGAATTTCCAAATGATAATATTTTTCTAATAAATGTGGTTGCAAGCTTCTGCATTTGTCCAAATTTTTGCTACTTTAGGAAATTTGAGGGCTAACACTTAAGCTATATGCCAAAGGATCAAGCATTTAGATTTATCTTTTTGCCAGAAAATACAATAATTCAATAGGCATGTTATAATAAAACTAAGAACTATCTTTTTTTGAATCTCTCTCTTTTTTTTTTTTTTTGAGACAGAGACTCTGTTGCCTGGGCTAGAATGCCATGGCATCAGCCTAGCTCACAGCAACCTCAAACTCCTGGGCTCAAGCAATCCTTCTGCCTCAGCCTCCCGAGGCGCTGGGACTACAGGCGTGCGCCACCATGCCCGGCTAATTTTTTACATATATTTTTAGTTGGCCAATTAATTTGTTTCTATTTATAGTAGAGACGGGGTCTCACTCTTGCTCAGGCTGGTCTTGAACTCCTGACCTTGAGCTATCCACCCGCCTCGGCCTCCCAGAGTGCTAGGATTACAGGCCTGAGCCACAACACCCGGCCTTATTTTTCTATTTTTAGTAGAGACAACATCTCACTCTTGCTCAGGCTGGTCTTGAACTCCTAAGCTCTAACAATCCTCCTGCCTCGGCCTCCCAGAATGCTAGGATTACAGGCGTGAGCCACTGTGCCCTGTCTCCATCCATTTCTATTCAAATTTGTTTCCTTTAAGCACAAGCAAGTTTTTAAGATAAATTCAAATGTGGTTTCTTACTTTGCTGTCTTACAGAATGACAGCCCAACACTGTACTAGTATTTCTCACTGTAGCTGTCCTGAACTTAAGGCACAGAAAAAGCAGTAGAGTAAGGCAAGGAAGAAATGACAGGCCTGGAGGCCAAGCCTGGATTCAGGCCCCTGAACCAGCTGTCACCCTGGGGAAAACGCCTTAACTGCTTTAACTCCTCTGAGGCTCCTTTTTCTCCAGTGCAGAAAGGGAGTATCACATCTATTTCACAGCATTGCAGTGACAAGGAGATAAAATGAGGAAGGCACTGCAAACTTGAAATACTGCATGAGTGTTAATGTGCTTAAGTGTTCATTTCCCCGCAAAGGATCAGTGTAGACTGTCTCTTACACAAAATGCATTCCAAACTTTTGGAATACATCCCTTTCTTGCTTGATGATTTGTTGTGTGTACGCATAGACGGGCCTTTCTATATCTGAGCTCCTAGTGGAGAATGCCTTTTGTACTTTCTGCCTCCCATAGGCTCTGGGGAGTACTTTTAAAAGATATTGCACATATGTCACCTCTCTGCTTAAAACCCTCCAAGCCAGGCACGGTGTTATGCACCTGGAGTCCCAGCTGCTCAGGAGGCTGAGGTGGGAAGCTCTTGTGAAGCCAGGAGTTCAAGACCAGCCTGGGCAATATAGTGAGACCCCTCTCTCGAAAACAACCACAAAAACCTTCCAAAGGCTTCCCTTTTTATTCTGAACAAGAACCAAGCTCTATCATGTTCTACAAGGCTCTATATCAGGAGTTGGAAAACTTTTTCTATAAAGGGCCAGAATAAATATTTTTGGCTTTCTGGACCATATAGTCTATGTCTCACTACCTAACTCTGCCACTGTAGCACAATGGCAACTTCGATGATACATAAATGAAAGATTCATGGTGACACAGCTATTTTAGTGTTCCAATGAAACTATAAAAATGGGCAGTGGAGTGCTTTTGGCATGAGCTGTAGTTTATCAATCCCTGCATTGTTGATCTGGCCACCTCACTTCTTGTTCAAACTCTAACTCTCTCCTCCCACTTGATTCTTCCTGTTGCCACTTGACATATTTATCTGTGTTCTGGCTATTATTATGGCTGTGTAAATATAACATTACCCCACATCTTAGTGGTGTAAAACTACCTTTTATTATGCATAAGACTCCAGGGGGTCAGGGCGTTCCTTTTAGGGACAGCTTGTCTGAACTCTATGACATCTGGAAGATCTGAAGTCTAGGGGCCTCAATTCACCTGAAGACTCTGAATTAGTGGTTGATCGATGGCTGTAGACCAGGACCTTAGCTGGAGCCGTCACCCATAGCACTTACAAGTGGCTTCCTCCTGTAGCTTGGGCATCCTCACAGCATGGTGGCAGGTCCTGACTCTAGACAGAGTCCTATCACTTTATACGACCTAAAGTTGGAAGTCAAGCAGCACCACTTCTGCTGCATTCTATGACTTGAGACAGGTACAAAATCCTGCCCACATTGAAGGGAAGGGGAATTATATTCCACATTTCGATGGGAGAAGTGTCAAGGCCTTGGGAGAGCAGATGAAATTGAAAATACTGCTGATGCAATTTTTGGAAAAATCATACGGCTTTATGGTCCATCTTTCATTATTAGAATGCCAGCTCCTTGAGGGCAGGGGTTTTATTTGTTCACTAATCACACTCGATGGCTGTCTAGAGAGAATTTCCAGAAGGAAGAGGTGGATCCCAGAAATCTGCTTGAGTTAAAGAAACTCCAGGGAGGCCGAGCTGAGTAGACTCTGTGGACAGAGCACTGGGCAGGGGAGAGTGTGATGCAGGGAGGGGGCTCTCTGCAGGACTGTGCAGGGACCCCCTAGAGCCTTCAGTTAAGTACCTATCAGTACCATGAGGAGCTCCCAGAGGCTGGGGAAATAAACACTCCCCAAAAGCAAAGGAAGTAATCTTCAGAGCTCACACAAGGCCAGGAACAGTTCTTGTTCCTACAAACCAGAATGGAAAACGTCACGACCCATGGGCGCCAGGTAGCGCACTCGGGACTGGGACATTCTTATCTCAAGACTAAAAGCTGCCCTGGCCCTGCCGAACGAAGTAAGCCTCAAAAGGATCCTGCTCACAATTCAATGACCAGGACTAGTCCTGTGGTCCCACCCAAGCACAAAGGGCCAAAAACTGCCATCCTATAATGTCTGGAAGTCCAGGTGCTGGAAGTACTTGGTGAACAGCATTAGTGACAACCACAGTTGGAGAGGTAGGTAGACGTGGCTTTGAAATTAACTTGTGGGCAGGAAGGTTGTGATAAAGGCGGTTGTAAGTGCAAACCCAGCAAACTGTTCGTCCCAGCTTTTCAGTTGGCAGGACAAGTTTTAAAAGGTTAGGACCTTCTAAAAGATGACCTTCATGTACCTGGTGCTACTTCGAGGGAGGGAGATGCCCCCTGACATCTGTAGCTGTGGGCTGCAGGGTTAATTTGCACTGAGTAGGAGTGAGCCAAAGCAAAGCAAATGCTGGGAAGAATAAGAGCTCCCAAGAAAAGAGGACCAGAGACCTTCATCAAGAAGATGAGAAGAACAAAGTGCCCTCTGGAGTGCACTCTGGGAACATAGGAAATCAGAAACTCCCCGAATATGGCGACGACAGCCATAATCACAAGACACCAACAATCCACAGTCCCCAACCCCATTCACTTAAGTCTGTTCCTTCAGACCATCGGTCTATGTCTCTTCCTCGCAAAGGAGCAGAGCTTACATTAGAATGGCCTCAGCATTGTTAAAACACAACCTCTAGGGAGCTTTGTTTTTACATTTGCCAAGACAGAGCTTGCCTTAACACCAAAGGACACAAACAAATACAAGTTCTCTGACCTATGTGTGACCTGCATATGAGAATACATAACAAAAAGGAAAATTTTGTTTAATAAAGGTAACTCCAAAAAATCCAAAATTCAAGCCCACGATTGTTTTAATTAAATGCGACAGATAATGGATTTTTTTTTTTTTTTTTTTTGAGACAGAGTCTCACTCTGTTGCCCGGGCTGTAGAGTGCCGTGGCATCAGCCTAGCTCACAGCAACCTCAAACTCCTGGGCTCAAGCGATCCTTCTGCCTCAGCCTCCCAAGTAGCTGGGA
>CAUYRT010088007.1:0-19002 GCA_963574885.1 Lepilemur ruficaudatus | reverse complement strand
CGTCTTCTCCCCCAGAGTCAGAGCTTCAAGCATGTCCATCCCCCAGATGGTGCACATTGCACTCATTATGTATGTATATACCCATCCCCTCCTCCCCCACCCATGTGCCCAATGCCCAATAAATGTTATTCCTATATGTCCTCTTATGTGTTGATCAGTGAAACCAATTTGCTGGTAAGTATATGTGGTGCTTATTTTTCCATTCTTGCGATACTTCACTTAGTAGAATGGGTTCCAGCTCTATCCAGGAAAATACAAAAGATGCTATGTCACTATTGTTTCTTATAGCTGAATAGTACTCCATAGTATACATATACCACATTTTATTAATCCACTCATGAATTGATGGGCACTTGGATTGTTTCCACATCTTTGCAATTGTTAATTGTGCTGCTATAAACATTCGAGTGCAGATGTCTTTTTTATAGAGTGTCTTTTGTTCTTTTGGGTAGATGCCCAGTAATGGGATTGCTGGATCAAATGGTAGATTTACTCGTATTGCTTTAAGGTATCTCCATATTGCTTTCCACAGAGGTTGAACTAGTTTGCAGTAGATTTTTTAATGTACTACAAGGTTTAATTCTTAACTAATGCCCTTTAAGAGCTTTTGGGTACAAGCTAAATCAGTATAACAGTAGACAGACATTTTAATAAAAAAAGTTCTTAGCATTGGAAGTGTGAAAACTCGTTACATTTCAGGAATTAGATTTTCTTTCTTAACATAATTGGAATGGAAGTATTTTATTTGGCTGGCGACAGCACTATAAACCAGCTATGTAGTAGACTTTGACATCTATATTTACTACTAGATGATGTTTGTGCAGACCTTCACGTTGGCTTGAAATATAATCATGCCTTGAAGTGTTTAACAAGGATTCTAATCTTTCAATCTACTCTCCAATACCAAGCAGTGTGTCACTAGATGAAAGCTATGTGACATTAAAATTTTAAACATACATATATCATTTAGTCAAACTAGAGAATAAAAATATTTGCCTCGGAACCCCATAGAGGGTGTTCTACAGCTTAGACCTAGACTGGCTCTCTGTGTTCAACTTTCTCTGATTATCCCAGGGATTCAGGCTGCATTCTTCCTCTACAACTCCTGCTCTTCAGGTTTTCTCTGTAATATGTCGAGAGTGAACTGCAATCTCTTCAGTTTCTTGCTTCCATCCCAGACAAGCACACAGACTCTTTTCTTTTAGGATGTTCCCTCTAATCACTAAGGGAGGTCGGATAATAATAACAGTAATAAAACCTAATGCCATGGGCAGGATGTCAAATTATTAGGATCATTGTGCTTGATATAGAGTTACCAAGATTCATTGAAAAAAAACGTTTGAACGCCTTCCTACCATGTGCTAGGCATTTTGCTAGGAACTGAGTATATAAAGATAAGAAACAGCTAGCCTTCAAGGACCTCACCATAGAGTGTAAATAACACGGCATTTACAGCACAATGTGATAAGGGTACAATGGGAGAGAGGGCAATACAGGCAATCACAGGAACACAGAAGGTGAGAAGTGATTAACCTGTGGGCAGAGGGGGTAGGCATGCCAGGTAGAAGAATTAGTATGAGCAGAAACACAGAGACAAGAAAGAACATAGTGGATTTAGGGATTTGAAGCACACCACGTTGAGCAAGGAGGCACAGTATATAGGCATGGACTGCTAGATCACTGGTTCTCAGACGTGTTCCCCTGACTAGCAGCATCAGCATCACCTGGAAATTTATTAGAAATGCAAATCCTCAGAGCCCACCCTAAACTACTGATTCAGAAACTGTGATTTAACTACCCCTTCAGGTGTTTCTGATCCACACCGACGTTTAAAAACCCTGTGCTAGATTACATCATACCTGTAGACTAAAGTCTCCTTATGGTCAATGGATTTTAAATAAGGAAATGACATTTGTTGGATCTGATTTTTCACCAGAAGAGCTGTGTGGAAGCGATGTGGAGAATACATTAGTGCATATGTGATGAGGGCTGAGTGGATGAGGTGGAGGGTAGGGAATAAAATTGGATGATGCTTAAGAGGCCATTTCAGTAATTCAGGTAAAAGTAACAGGACATAAACTGAAGAGTCACTGTGAATAAGATTTGAAAAATATCCAATAGCTGTTTACTCGTTTTCAGATTATTAAGGAAAGTTCTATTACCATTTACTATTGTTCAACTGAATGTGGGCTCATTGATCATCACGACCCTTCTCACTACCTTTTGGCCCTACATTTAGTGATGGCCACTGGAACCTTTTCTTCAAAGAATAATCAAAATGTAAACGTCCCTCCTGTACAAGTGACCAGTTTTATTGCTGGATAAGATGAAATGCTGGATAAGATGAAACAATTGGTTAGGTTTCTGTCTCCGGTATTCAAACAGAATTACATCAGAGTATTTCCTCTGGTTTCAGCCAGAATTCTCATTATTGTCTCTGACTCACTTGAACAAAGTTACGTGTATAGCAAAGAGGGCTGTCCTCCTGGTGTAATAATGATTTTATTATTTTTCTGACTCTAAAATAAAAACAAACAGGAAATTATTTAGCAACTCATCCAGTGGTTCCACATTTGTTATTCTTGCACAGTAGGTAAACATTTATTTACTGCATTTACTAATATATATTTATTGTGTGCTATAGTGCACTAACTTAAGTGAATGTTATCTATTGCATAGTTTAAATATTTAATACCAGATTAAGATGATGATGAAATAAGATTCAAGAATCATTCAGTGTCCCAAACATTTATTGAGCATTCCTATGTGTCAGGCACTTTACATGCATTATTACTTAATCCTCAAAGCTTTTATACTAGTGTTATTTTTTATTCCAATGAAGAATTCGAGATTAAAGATGCTAAGTAGATTGTTAAGGAGCAGAGACTGAGCTCTGTCAAGAAGGCAAAGAGAAACTTACTGCCCATTTTTCATAGATCATTCTGAAAAAGAACTTTCAGGAAAATATTGGTACAGGTACAGAGAGATGTTATGAACTCTCATATATTTTTAGTGTAAATATAAAATGATACAGCTTTTCAAGAAAGTAACTGGGCTATGTATATCTAGGCAGAAGCATAAAGGTATCCATACTGTCTGATTCAGAAACCCTACTTCTAGGGTTTCCAGGAAACTAGTCTACAGAGATAAACTGAGATGCAACAAAGAAATATGTATGAAGATGTATTTCAGAAATATTTAAAATGTAAGAAAGGGTTTGGATAGGGAGGAACACCCTTATATGAAAAGTGAAGACCTACATATAAGGTATTATGGAATTGTTATAAATAATTTTGTAGATCTGGGTCTTCGTTTTTCTTATTGGGGTGCTCTGCCCTATCCAAACTTGAAATCCAGAAAGACCTGGGGATGTGTAAAAAAGCCATTAAGGATAAATCTGATGAATCTCCTTGAATCATCAACAGATGATTTAGGGTGCAGTTGATTTTATATTACACATAGATATTGTAAGAGTAGAATATGAAAGTATGTGAATTTTATGCTAAAGTGATGGACTTCAAAACACTTTCTAACCATGCCGAGGTATCCTGCTGCCAGACCTCCGTGAGGTATTTTCTCTCCTTGCTATTAGGCGTGGCAGATATTTCAGTTGGGATGTTTAACAAGGAATTGGACTTGAATGAATGAATGCTGTTAAAACTTTAATATAACAATTCCCAGGATTAAAAAGTAGAGTTATAAAAATACCTAAGGAAGTCACAAAGTCATTAAACCCATTTGACAGATGTGGGAAGTGAGAGCTAAAGAAAGTCAGTGACTTACTGAAGCCTTTTTAAATGATTCAGAGCATGACTATAACCACTACCTGAATCTCCATAGTCTCAGTATTTTGTTGAACTGCCTCTAAATTGCTGAAAAACAGGTACTATAACTAATATTATGTAATATTATTTTCTTAATAAATTAGCAATATTTTTCGTGTCTGTGAATGATCAGATAATTCAGCTGGATCAGGTGAAAGACATAATCAGATTGACTGCGAAAGGTGAAAGTATATTCAAATCACATTCCCATGAAATAAATAGAATGGACTATGGCTGAATGTTTTGTTTCTGTTAGGTTTTGCAATTTGGTCTTTATATGCACCAAGTCTTTTTTTTTTTTTTTTTTTTTTGCTACTTGCTTTTTAAGACAAATTTTAATTTTTTTTTTTTTTTTTTATTTTGTACAAATTTATGGGTTACATCTGAAATCTTGTGACATGTAAATATTGCGTGGTGATTGAGTCAGAGTATTGAGGGTGTCCATCACCCGAATACAATGCATTTTGTTAAGTATGATCACCCTGCTCTAGTATCAAACATTGAATTTATTTCATCTGTCTTACTGTATATACACTAAGTCTCATAGAAATCATCTCATTTGGGTTTTTTTTTTTTCCTTCCTCTTAACACCTACCCTTTCCCCATGAATATGCAGTGAAAACAATGGTTTCCCTGAGGAAGGAATCACAGTTTTCTGATTCCAAACCTAGTACAAGTTCTGGCTCTGCCAATTTCAATTCAACAAATATTTCTGCCACTCTCTGATCTAGGTCAGGTCAACTTATTTGTGTCCTCATTTTGCTCAACCATGATGTTTATGTGCTTAAAATGGAAATTATTCATTTGAAAATCTCTAGCCATATAAATACTAGCTCTAAGGAGTTTTAAGTATGGATAGATGAAGCCAATGGACCAAGTTGAACAAAATTCTGCTTCTAGACATGTCTTTGTGTGTTTGGAGAGGCAGATGCTAACTTACAGAATGTTTTTTATAAGAGTCTTATTTTTTCTTATAATTAAAGGGCCCTTAGAAGAAATACTAATCTGATTAATGCAACAAAATAATCTCCCTTTGAAAAACCAAATTAATTTTTATTAGATGTTGAGTCTATTTCAACACATGGCACACATGATAATTTGCAATTGATCTAGAAAATCATCAGTGAAAGAAAAGGTGATTGAGTCCAAATTAGCTAGTCTAATGTTCTATGCTAATCAAGTTCATCAAAAAGTGGCCACTTTTAAACTTCCTTTTGTGCTGTGTAAATATAGTCTTTTGTGACACTAATTTAATTTCATACTTACATATTTCCCATTTGGTTTTGATTGACTAAACGATAGCAAAAAGAAATATATAGACAGTAAAGGAAATCCAAATGAATGAATTAAAAAGCCTGGTGACTTAGTATACTTAAACAGTTAATATAATTGAATGTTTTCCTCAATTGATACTTGAATTTATAAGAAACTAAATGGGAACTATCTGTGTTTCAGAGTCATTTTAGGTTGGTATGAAATTGAATGAATTTTGAATGAAAATTTGAATATGCTATGATTATTGTTAGGTGACAAGTGTTACACTGCACACCAAATACATAAAAGATTATTAGATCTTTTAATCACCTTAGAATATATGAAATGTGTTAAAATTGATAGCATATAAATTTCCTTGCACCAATAATTAAAAAGAGTTGATTTCTCTTAGGTCACCTATTTATCTTCATTTTCTCCCTAGAAAATGTCATTCAGTCCCATTTACCGATAGTAGAAGACTTCAAACAGGCTATGTCGTGTTGACTCATTAGAACACTGCTTGACCATTAATTATAGATCTGTACCTTGGTCATGTTCCTGTTACCACTCCCTTTGAATATTTGGACAAATCATTTAATTGCTCTTTTCAAATTTTATTCCAAAGTAGTATTTGCAATCTTTCTATCTTCTCATTTCCAAAATACAAAAAAATAAAAATAGAAAGTAAAACCACACACAGAAAAATGTTACTATGTCAAACATGGATTTTGACCAATTTCAGAATTCCAGGTATTTTCTGTATTGAAGATGATGATCTTTAATGTAGGTGTAACTGCTGGATTGTTTGTAGTTTCATTTTGGGGCCTCCTAAAATAAATCATCACTATTACCATAACAATGTGTGACAAAACAACTGTACTACATATAACGGCATTTTTTTCATTTATATCACAGAAAATATTTTTTAGCTATTGACTGAATGTTTTAGCTGTGTTATTCATGTCCCCTGTTGACTTAGGTTATGTGAATCCTCATAAACCAAGCTTTACTTTCTTGTACTTAGTATTAAAAATAATAAATTGTTTTACTTTTTAAATATAAAATTTTAATTTATAGTTTATATTTAAAATGGTTATTTAACCACTTTCTAATATAAAATTATCTGTTATTTAATGTGGTAATATTAATAGCCTATCAAATTACACCTGACTTTGAAATACTCCCCCTGATTTTTAAATGCCGCTCTCCCATCAGTTTCTCTCTGGTCTCAAACTTCTAGCCATTCTTAATTGCTCTTACCCCTCACTGCAAAACTTTGTCCTCTAATTTCCATCCAGAACCCTTGGCCCATGTCCTCCAAATCCAGAGCTGCTCTTAAAGCATAGGATTTTAGTCCTACAAAAGAACTCGGTTGATGTCCCCAAAAGCACCCAGGAGGCTTCAGAAAGACTAAAATTATATAAAGTCCAATCTCTTTTTGTTGTTGCTACTGCATCGTGTAAGGATGCGAAAATGATAACAAGGTAGGCAAAACAACTTTGATCAAGCAACAGCTAGTGTTTCAAACATTACGAATGAAGTTGCTGCTTTTAACAATAAAAAGAACCACCACCTCCTAAGGCAATAGGCATGAAGAGTAAAGAAATCCCCCAGGTATTAAAATAAATGCCCCCTTTAATAACTGCCTGTAACTTATACATGGTATAGATTCACTTTGCCCAGTTTTAACACTGGGTATTTTGATTTATTATTTTCTTAAATGTATTAAATGATATCTATCTTTATAATATAGTCTTCCCTTCAAACTAGATGGATCTCATTCTGTTTAAATCTTCTGTTATAATCTCTTAATGTTTATTTCTAAAGATTTTATATTTTGTACTGTATTTCTCCCCTGTATTTTAACTGATTATTGTTACTATAGGGAAAGCTATTGAGATATGTCTACGTACTAACCAGCCACTTTTCTAAATTCCCTCCCCCCTTCATTCAGTTATAATTTACATAAAATAAAACTCATGTATTTTGTGTGCAGTTTGATGAATTTTGGTGATTGTGCAGAGTGTAACCATCACAATCTCAAGAGAGAACATTGCCATTCACTTTTTAAACTGTTTTCTTCTGCCCCTTTGCAGATGATCCCAATCTTGACTACCAATCCCAGCAAACACCAATCTGTTTTCTGTCTTTAAAGTTTTGCTGTTTCTTGGACTTCATATAAATGATATCATATAGTATATAATGTTTTATGAAACTATAAGAATTCTAGAATGAAATGTTGGAAAAACTCTTATAGACATTGGCCTAGGCAAAGAATTTATGAAGAAGACCCCAAAGACAATCACAGCAACAACAAAAATAAATAAATGGGACCTGATCAAATTAAAAGGCTTCTGCGCAGCCAAGGAAACTATCACAAGAGCAAACAGACAACCTATATAATAGGAGAAAATATTCACATGCTACACATCTGATAAAGGGCTGATAACTAGAATCTATATAGAGCTCAGGAAAATCAGCAAGAAAAAAATCAAATAACCCCACTAAAAAGCGGGCAAAAGACATGAACAGAAATTTTGCAAAAGAAGATAGACTAATGGCCAAAAAATATATGAAAAAAATGTTCAACATCTCTAATCATCAAGGAAATGCAAATCAAAACCACAATGAGATATCACTTCCCTCCAGTGAAAATGGTCTCTATCGAAAAGTCCCAAAACAGTAAATGTTGGCGTGGATGTGGAGAGATAGGAAACTCTTACACTGCTGGTAGGACTGCATTAGTACAACCTCTGTGGAAAATAATATGGAGATACCTCAAAGAGCTACGAGTAGATCTACCATTTGATCCAACAATCCCATTACTAGGCATCTACTCAAAGGAAAAAGGACATTCTATAAAAAAGACGTCTGCACTAGAATGTTTATAGCAGCACAATTCACAATTGCAAAGATGTGGAAACAACCCAAGTGTCTATCAATACATGAGTGGATTACTAAAATGTGATATATGTATACCATGGAGTTCTACTCAGCCACAAAAAACAATGGTGATCTAGCACCTCTTGTATTATTCTGGTTGGAGCTAGAGCCCATTCTTAGAAGTGAAGTCACCCAAGAATGGAAAAACAAGCATCACATGTACTCACCATCAAATTGGTATTAAGTAATCAACATTTAAGTGCACATATAGTAATAACATTCATCGGGTGTCAGGCAGATGTTGGGGAGAGTAGGGAATGGGTATATTCACATCTAATAGGTGCAGTATGCACCATCTGGGGGATGGACACGCTTGAAGCTCTGACTCAGGTGGGGCAAAAGCACTATATGTAACCTAAACATTTGTACCCCTGTAATATGCTTAAATAAAAAAATAATAAAAAATAAATAAATAAATAAAATGAAAAAATAATACAATTTTTTATTCTGGAGAAAAATAAAAATTAAAAATAAAGAAAGAACATGTTGCTTGCTTTTCTGCCCTAGGATCTGGGTGAGCTTCTCTATCATGAACCAGGCTGCCTGGGCAAGATTTAAGAGGCATGTCTCAAAGCCACAAAATTCAAAATTGGAGTCTTGACCCTGCCTCAGACCATGGTGGACAGTCATTTATTATTTGTGCTCTATCTGTCTTACCTTCTAGACTTCAAATTCTATTAGAAAAACATATTGTCATTTGCTCAATAGTTAAATGTATTGCCCATTGTTACAAGACTGTGGATTCCTTCTAAGATTTTGAAATAAACCTCAAAAGAGCTAACCCGGAATTACAATGCCTCTGGCTTCTGGGTTCTTAGACCTGGGCAACCAATTCTGAAACAGGTTGGAATGGATACCGGTTCATACTGCAGCATTTTTCAGAGTTTGTAATTATCTTAACCATGCTGTTACTTTGATTTAGTTTTAGAAAAACACAGAAAAATTAGAATTATTTCAAATCCATTGTTCTATTTCCTCTTGATAGGACACATTTTATTCTGCACAGTGTCTTCTAAGTAGTTGATGGTGCAAAAGAAAAAGAAAAAAGGAACTCTTATTTTAACAAATAGTTAACTATCACCCATATCCATGAACTATTGGTAAAATTGCCTTTCAGTAGAGAAAACTGAAAGTAGTATCAATGATGTCGGGAGAGTTTTAAGAAAACCTTGTGTAGGTATGAAATGCCACTGTTTGCTTCTCACGACTGTGGTAAGAGAGGAGATGCAGAGAACTGTAATGAACAATCCAGAACAAATAGGGATAGCAAACATTGCTGGGCGTACAAAAATGGTAATTAAAAGCTATAACTTATTTGCTAGTTAATTGGAATAAGAACGTATGGTTGAATTGTGTTGCATGATTTAGTTCTAGTCCAATGTGTTTGCTTTTAAAGTCTAATACCAGGATGGTTTCAGTAGACTTTAAAACAATGTGTGCCCTCAATATTTTTCTCTTAATGTTGTTTGTGAATGAGAAAACTTACAGATTTTAGATTTATTGTATTATCTTTATTATACTATTTGTAATTAGTCATTTATGTGGAAGAATAAGCAGATTATGGTTTGCTATTACTCTTGAAAAATCAGGCAAAATAATACACATTTTGTTAACCCTAGATCAGTTGGTAAAATGTATTGCCCAGGTTTGCTGAAAGTCAGGCTGTTTTGTGAGGATAAGTGAAGATTCTGATGGAGCAAATTGTTTTTCTTAATTAGTTTTACCAAATCAAAATTATGTGCCAGGGCTGGGTACAGTGGCTCACACCTGTAATTCCAGCCCCTTCAGAGGCCCAGGCAGGAGGATCGCTTGAGGCCAGGAGTTGGAGACCAGCCTAGCCAACATAGGAAAAACCTGTCTCTACAAACCAATTTTTAAAACTAATTTTTAAAAATTAGCTGAGCATGGGGCATACACCTGTAGTCCCAGCTCCTTGGACGTATTTCCTGAGCCCAGGAATTCAAGGTTACAGGGAGCTATGATCATGCTACTACATTCCAGCCTGGGCAACAGAGTAAGACACTATCTCTAAAGAAACATAAGATAAGTTAGAAAGTCAAATGCCAAAGTCCATGAGATATACAAATGTGATATTTGAACCTTTTATAATGGCTTTAAACTTGAACACTAGTACTAGGATGATTTTTTCATTTCAGATTTGGATTAATGCGGAAAGATATCTTTCCATAAAGGGCAGTAACTTCAAGGAAAGTTGTTATCACTAGGTTTATGAAAGCAACAAGGGGATAAGTCTCAATTAATATTTAATATTTAAGTATTAATATTTAAAAATTAAGAAGAAAGAACTGATTTATATATTAACATTCCCTCAGTTCCCTGTAGGTTTATCACATTAACTGAGATATCAAATGCTAAATACTGATTCTCTCAAAAATGCATTGATTTACCCTTATAATAAAAATAAATTTAAAACATTAATACAAGGCTTTGACAATGTTTTAAAAATGTCTTCCACAAAATAGTAAATGTATATTTAGCTAAGTTAAGACATGCTTCAGCCAACATGAAGTATAAAAGGAAAGTAATAGGTTTGTCTTAAAAGCGGCAGGTATGGTTCAAGGGATAGTTGTTATTTTGTCTACCCAGTACAAATCCCATTTGGCCAATTTGATAAAATCTAAAAAATAAATTAATAGAGCACATACATTTTAAGCTTTTTTTTGTAAATTAATGCTTAATACATTTTCAACTTATATGTGAAGTACTATAGATTTTTTTTTTTTTACCAACATATTTAAGTGTGTACTGTTAGAGTGTCCCGTAAGTTCTGGTACATTACTCTTTGTTTGCTTATTTGCTTAATACATTAGGTGCACTGCTACAACATTCAAGAATGAAGAAAGTGATGTTCTACTCTTGGGATTGGTAGTGCCATTCTATGTAAAGGTACTCCACTTTGTTAGAATTTCATCTCATGACTGACTAAATGGAAATGTCTATTCCATGATGGGATAGAGGTTTTCTCTTTTCCAGATATTATATATTTGCACAATTATAGGCAAATATCTGACCTATTTAGGAGCTAAATCAGAGACGCTTTGAAATGACATGTAATTGAGTTGCAGGCAGAAGAGTTCTGAGTGTGGGCTAAGCTACGAAAATGCGTGACCAGCTCCATAGAGAACAGAAGACCTTTCGATCTCTGTTTCACATAAAGAATTTCAAAATCACCCTTGATGATTTCTCTTAATGGAAATGTGCACAGAGGCATCTGTCCCTTGAAAAAAACTGAGAAGTAAAAAGCATTTGGTGCCCCTGGCTTCAAAGGGTGTGACTTCTTGTCCCAAAGGTGCTCACTGAATCAACATTTATCAAAACACCTCAGTATTCATGCCATTACTGATGAACATCTTCACCCAAATAGTCTATTTTCTCAGGCCTCTGTTTTCTACAAATGTCATAATTAGTAATAGTAATCATAATTATAAATACTATTTTTTGAGTGCTGTGTGCTCTGGATTAGTAAAACCTTGTTAACTTCTTATTTGCTCCCAGTTTTATAATTTACTTGAGATCCATATTCTGAGTTTTCTCATAACAAATACATAGATGTAATAATTCTGTGTTCTTTCTGAAAAAAAGCTTTTTAGAAGTAAAATAGACTTTGATATACCCTTCTATCCCAACTGATTCCTCTTCACTTTTGGAAAAGAGATTTTCCAAATAATAAAAGTTAAATGGATCTATTATATTTTGCCAGAGTTAACCGTTTGTTTGCATTTGAAAACATGTACTTACAGAAAGAGCAATGGAATAAAACAGATCTGAGTGTTAGACCCACATCCCCACTAACTAGTGATAACCGTATTAAGTCAATTCCCCTCTCTGAACTTCATTCACTTTCATTATTGAAGTAAAATGAAAGGTTTTATTTTGATCATCAGAGTTTTCTTAAATTTTCAATTAATTTTTACTTGACAAGTTTTATTGACTTAAAAAGAAATAATCTTCTTTCCTCTTTAGATTTTCTTCCTTAACAACCTGTGAATACCCGATACTTTTCCAATGAGTTATTCATTCAATTATTTAATAAATACTAATTGAGCACCTACTATGTTTCAGGCACTGCATGAGGTACTGAGATCACAGCAGTGAAAAAAAAAATGGCCCTTCTGCAGCTCCTAGACTAGTGGGAGGGAAAAAAAGAGTAATGAAAAAGACTATTCAGTGTACAGTTACAACTGTGATACATGCTGCAATTAGAGAGTAGCATGGCGGCATAACAATGAATAATGAGAAACTTCCTAAAGAAATGACCATTGCGCAGGCTGGTGTTAAGCAGCGATGTGTCTGGTGGGGGTTGATGTTTCTGACAGAGAAAATCAAATGGGAACAAGATGTACAATTTGACTAGAGATCAAGTAGAGGCTCTGAAAGTATCTATTCTCTGATCCTGTCCATTCTCTGCAGAAATGTTGATTTAGTGTTTGGGGTGAAATCCAGCTCTCATGGGACTTACAATTTATATAAGCAATCTAATCAACTCAAATTTGGCTATCTGTGGCTTCCTGTGAAGTTCTTTTAATAACATTTAGAAGAATATTATGATGGAAAAAATCTACGAATTCTAGGCATGGTTGTATCTGGGATGCATTTGGGTGTAGGCATTCTTCCTGGTAAGCCTCCTGCCGAATTAGTAGAGAGCTGCCTGTCCTTCTTATCTCTTGAGTCTGATTCTATTCAGCATGGGTAAGACTTTTTCTGAGCCTCAAAGAGTGGTTTTAGCAATGGAATGCTGAGAGTTTCTTATCCTTGGGAAAATTCTTATTAGCTTAATAAATATTTTGAGGACCTATTAGGTTCCAAGCACTGTGCTTGGAATAAAGGATATATAAATAATTAACATGAGGTTCTCAGTTTTAATGAATTCAAAGTTCCATTATCTAGCAATTTCATTCTTGCCCTAGTTTGTGGAATTTGGGAAAATACAGAAATACTGAGTTTTTACTTTAGAAATAATCATGGAAAAACAATATGGAACAGTTATTTATAAAATACGATTTAATTTCAAATGGAATAATCTAGCTATATTTATGTTTATCAGGAGAAACAGAATTGTTCCTCTGAAAGTTTTACACGCAGGCACTAAATGTCAAAGTTTTACCATGGCTAAAATTTTTAACATTGAACTTAGTGTTTTAAATTGGTGAATGCCACAAAAATGATAACTATATGAGGTGATGCATATGTTAATGATCTAGATTTTGTTCTTCAGTAACGTTTATGTACTTCAAAACATCATGTTGTACATGGTAAATACATGCAATTTTATCTGTCAATTAAAAATAAATACATACATACATATGTAAATGATGTCTGTAGGCTTTGGTTCAACAGTATATATGTTATGTAGGTGAAGCAAAAGCTAGTAGGTTTTCTTGTCCCTGAAAGTTTTGTTGAGTCATTAAGTCTGTTAACTGTCTGAAGAAGCACATTTTGGAGGGGGGGGTAAGTTTTGGCTCCCCTCAAGCATCTGTACAAAGTTATTGTAACTTGAACAAATATGGGCACCGATTTTTTTTAACTCTATGACAAAAGCGCTTATCCTGAATAAGAAGATATCCATGGGTAGGCTTTGTAGGCCCATGAATTCTTCTAGATTTCATGCGGCATTTGATGTGATGTGTTCTTTCATAAGAAGTCAGATTTTATGAGATTCTCTGTGTTTAATAACCCTAAAAACAAACAGAAAGCACAAACAAACAAAAAATGATTTATAAGCTTGACCTTTCTACTAGGCTGTAGAACATTTATTGTCTGAATCCATACTGGGAATGAATGAATCTCTACCCAGACCTGAGGTCACTCCAAATTTATTACAATAGAGCTGAGCAGCCACATTCTGAGGGATCACCTGTTGTGTCTCTGTTATTCTGACAACTCAAATCCCATACCAGGTAGATACAGAGAAGTTATCTGGGGAAATCAGAACAATCCTATCTCTGGTGCCACTCTGGTACTTTTGGAGGCCTGTGAGCATGGGATCTTGCGTTCAGTTTTGCCAAGTGTGAGTTTTACGAAGCACAAATTGCTATTTGCGTTCACCTAAGTTATACATGAAAATAACAACTTTCTGTCATTATAAAGCATGCATCCTGTGCTATTTGCTGATACAAGGTATAAGTCTATGTTTATATAGACTGGTGCATTCTTTTGTACCAGTCCCCTGGGGTTCAGAAAATGCAGTGGATTTAGAGCTGGAAGACCAATTTCATTTTCACTAATTTAATGGTGGTATGTCCTTGGATGAATCATGTAAATTCTCTGGGCTTTAATTCCTTAGTCTGTAAAATGGGGATAATGACTCCAAATCCCCTTACACTTACTCTGATCATCAAATAAATGCATGAAATTGAGCCCCATCAGGATAAGGAAGAAATGCCTCTAGTTATTCCAGTGTATGGGCCCCATAACACAAGGCATGGAAATTGCCTTAGTTATTCCACTCTTATTTTGCTCCCTGGATTTTAAAGGTACAAAGAATCTGATGAACTGGTACAGACCTCTTGACACACCAAGTATATGGAAAGAATTCAGAATAAGGTAAAAAAAGATTTTTCAAGTTTTTTTCCACTCACAAAGAATTTGGCTAGAAGAGCTTTCTGAAGAAAACATATGTATGGAAATTTTTGCTTGTATACTTGCTTGTAATTCTTGTTTGTGTCAGTACCTCGACAATGTCTTAGCTTGCTGTAAAATTCTTTCATATTTGCTTGGCTTGCTTTGTATCATGAGTGCAATGTTTCAGAGATGGATAGTCCGCAGTTGCAGTTAAAGATTTTGTTGGTAAATATCATTCCTTGGGACATTGACAGAACTTTTACATTAGGTTTGTCAAGGAGCCAACCCTCTGTAGGTCATGCATGACCCAGTTGGGAGAAAAGAGCTGGCTAAGTACAGACCCACTCCTCACCTTTCTACTCTTCCCACGGAAGACCACTGGAGTAGCCAGTCTGATGTCAGATGGAACACGTTGGAAGAGGAAGAATGGAGCCCTTTCAGTTATAACATCCAAGATATCCTCCCTGACCATTAATGCTCTTGAGATTTCTCATGTCTATAGCCTGCAGTCTATCCTTTGCTAATAATGACCTCTTCTCTCTATTTTAGGTAGTAAAAAGGTTAACAGTTAACCATGTATAATTTTTTAAACTTAAATACCATTATGTCAAGGAATGGTGAATATACTATTGAGAGAGAGTAGTTTAATGATTAAGTGTATGGAATTTAGAATCTGATGCCCGGATTCAAATCCTAGCCTTGTTATTTGCTATGTGTTCGTGTGTTTCCCATCTGTAAAACGGAGATGATGATGATAATAGAGACCCCTAGAGCTGGACTGAGGCTTAAATGAGATCGTACACAGTCCAGGTAAAGCATTTAAACAGTACCTGACAAATAGTTAATGCTAAGGAAAGTTATTGATATTGTTAGTATAAATTTATCACAAGAGGGATAATTACAACACAGTATACCTATTTATCATTTTACTTTCTATGTACAAGGATATCCACATTGTCTGCCTTAATAAATAGAGAATTTCATGATAATGTTTTTTTAAAAATTGCAGTTATTTCAGCTGGAAGGAACTCTGGGCAAGGATTTCACTATGTCATGCATTAATGACAAGTTATCAAAGGATGTATGTAGCATTTTATTAATTTTAATGACATAGACATATAAAATTGACAGATTGCTTTGAAATATTTTCTAAAGAAGTCGTGTTTGTCTTGTGAGGGTGACTTTTTGAAGAAGCCTTAAATGTTTTGCTGCATCCAAATGATTTGGTCACTCTTCTGGATCTGGCCGACAGGCATAAGTTCTTCTTATAATAGATCTTTCCCAAATGGCAGAAAACTGACTCAGTACTTCCATTCTGCTATTATTTTAGCTTTCTTCATTCCCATCCAATTCTGTCCTTTTCATTCAATGTGATTGAAAAGCATTGACATTTGTTCTTACAGATCCATTTACCCAAACTGAGCAAATTAGAAGGCATTTAATCTACTTTGTATAAAAGCAGAAACAATAGAAGGGGAAATGAGTCGTTTTTAAATCCCATTTTATTATGACATTATTCCAACAGTATTGCTGTTAGCTAATATTGATCACAGCTGACTTCATGGCTGTGTGTTGACCACAAAATGTAATCTAGAGGGCATTTCAGATTTAAAATGACTTTCTAGAGTACCCGAGTTAAAATTGTTGATGCTACATGACAACTGCTATTATTTCAATGCCAGCCAAATATAAAAGAACATTAATATTCATTAGCAATGTTACAGCTGGTGACTCTTTAACAACATTGTAATGGTTTAAATAGTTATTTCAAACAGTGTGTTGGAAAATTCACGCAATAATCCCTGCTTGACACGATGCGTTAAAGAAACCCTGTAACACCAAGAAAAACAATAAATATATATTAGGCTAAGTAAGTAAATAGTTTAGAAATATAGTTCAGTTAATAGGACCTAGCACTATGCAAGGAGTGATTAATCTCTGAATGAGTTACATGTGGGAATCATCATGGTATAAATCTGTAACACAGATTCAAGTCTCATTTTATCACTTAAGTTCGATGTCACTGTCTTGATTTCTACACGTTAAGGTGTGTGTCATAGACGTGTCTGTAGAGGCAATTGCAAGGATAAAAATGAGATAAATTAAGTGAAAGGGGAATGGTTATCAAATGGCACTAATGTCTTCTGAGCACCAAATGTGGAGTACATACCATGTTGGGCTTTTGTATGTGTTGTGCCATCTCATCTTATTAGGCAGGTGGCTTCATCTTCTTTTTATAAATGAGAGAACCAAAGACAAGAAAGGGTTTAAATCATGTGCACATAGCTAGACAATGAGAATTTCTAGTTTTAGGATTTAAGTCCAAATGTGGATATTCTGTATATGTGGAACTATATCAAGAAGCTTCTGGAATTTAAGACGGTACACTGTGGTGAACTTTACTGGGATTAAAGAAGGATAGAAAGCCTGGAACCTATTTCAAGGAGTTTCCCACTTCATTGCAATGAGAGTAAAATGGAGAAAGTATTTTATATGGAAGCCCATGGGGAAGTCTACAGTATGATAAGAGCATTTATGCTTTGTGTTCTGAAATACTTGTTATATCAACCTTCCTTTTCTTCTACTGCTTTTTTTTCCCCAAAATATTAAGGGGGTGAAAAATATTTTGTTACATTCAGCCTGTCTCAGCTTTCTATGTGCCTTCCTCACCCAGCTTAATAATTTCTAGTTTTTGATTTAAAGTGAGAAACGTGTGATTCTTCCTTTCACTTGAACACTTAAAGGTCATTGTAGGGTTGTTATTAATAATTGGCCTAATTTCGATGTTGTGTTTCAGGGAATAGGGAGGCTCAAGGAGAGGGAGAGAGAGAGGGGAATGGCTGGTTGCAGGAGCAGTCAGAACACACACATTTATTGATTAAGTTTGCTGTCGTCTATGGGCATGGTTCATGGTGCCCACAAACAATTACAATAGTAACATCAAAGATCACTGATCACAGAGCACCCTAACAGATATAATAATAATAATAGAGTTTAAAATATGGCAAGAATTACCAAAATGTGATGCAGAGATATGAAGTGAGCACATGCTGTTGGAAAAATGATGCCAAGAGACTTTCTTGATGCAGAGTTGCTACAAATGTTCAATTTGTAAAAAAGTTTGTAAGATTTGCCAAGCACGGTAAACCTGATAGCAATAAAATGAGGTGTGCCTGTATATTGTTAACTATGGTCATCATGTTGTGCAATAGACCTGTTGAACTTATTCCTCCTATCTAGCTGAAATTTTGTATCCTTAGACCTCTGTCTCCCCACCCTCTGATCCTCCAGCCCCTGGTAACTACCATTCTGCTCTCTCCTCTTATGAGTTCAACTTGTTTAGATTCTACATATAAGTGAGATCATGTGGTATTTGTCTTTCTGTGTCTTATTTTACTTAACATAATGTTCTCTAGGTTCATCCATGCTGTCATAAATGACAGGATTCCCTTCCCTTTTTAAGGCTGAATAGTATTCCATTGTGTACATATACCACATTTTCTTTATTCGTTTGTCTGTTGATGGACGCTTAGATTGAATTCAAATCTTGGCTATTGTGAATAATTTTGCAATAAACATAGGAGCTGATTCTTTTTTTGTTTTTCAGCACAGTTTATGAGGTTTGTTTAAATACTGCATTCTTACTAATAACTTGTGGACAAATCTCAACTTTTTAAAAAAGTGAGAATGAGCAAAGGATTATTTTAAACTCTCCCATTATCTTCTCTTTCACCCCTCACTAGTCTCCCATAACATTCTTTTAAACCACAAAGAGATTCCTAAACATGCTTTACATTTCTAGTTCTGCATCTCTAGACTATTACTGGGAGAAAGTCATTTTATAATTTATATTGAAGTTACTACTTGTGGTAACTTTTCTCCCCACCATTTATTTGTTATACTGTCCTCAACTTCCTAAAACATCTGTTGTAGGAAGGTGCTAATACCAAAGGATATAAGCCTGTTGTGTTACCTAAAATAGTACTGTTTCATTGACTTAGTAAATAATTATTGATGCCACGTACAAAGCACAATTCCTGTTTACCTTAAAAAAGTATTCATTGAGTGAGCTATGCAAGTATTTTTTAAAAAGTAAACTATAAGAAATATCTCTCTTAAAATACTGAAAGCTAAGAGTTTATATTTCTTTTAATTTAACCCAAATTTAAAAGTCCAGCCAGGCACATAACACTTGCACATTGCTAATCTAACTTGCTCCTCACAACGACCACCTAAGAATACTCACACTGTCATTCCCTACTTAAAAAAGCAGAAATCAAAACCAAAGGACACCTATGCAGACTCTACCATTTATTAAACTCTGTGACTTTTGGTAAGACTTATTTCAGTCTCTGTGAACATCAATTCCCTTATTTTGGAATAATTTATACCCTACTAT
>CAUYRT010088004.1:0-28102 GCA_963574885.1 Lepilemur ruficaudatus | reverse complement strand
AGTAGCTGGGACTACAGGCATGTGCCACCATGCCCGGCTAATTTTTTCTATATATATTTAGTTTGCCAATTAATTTCTTTCTATTATTAGTAGAGACGGGGTCTCGCTCTTGCTCAGGTTGGTCTCGAACTCCTGACCTTGAGCAATCCGCCTGCCTCGGCCTCCCAGAGTGCTAGGATTACAGGCGTGAGCCACCGCGCCCGGCCTAAATTTCTCTTCTTTATAAATTACTCAGCCTATGATGTTTTGTTATAGCAGCACAAAAGCACTATGAGAGGTCCTAATCTGATAGTACTGTGTCCTTATAAGAAGAGGAAGAGAATTGAGGCCTGCACAGGACCCAACCTGTCCCTATGGTTTGAGGCTGCTCTCTGCCTCATAAAGCAAAGTGGAGGGTTTGTCTTCTGGAAAGACAAAGTCATTTTCTCCTCTGAAAAATCCTCCTGCATAGTTGGATTTGCCATTTGCCAGGAATAGAAGAGCAGGGATTTATGCCTCATGAGTCTGAGTTTTCAGTTGAGATCAAGAGAGAAGACAGGGATTATAACAGGAAAATTCAGAGTGTGATGTTTTTACCTTCAGAACTCATCACTGTTAACTCAGTCTGGGCTTCATGACAGTCATAGAAGTGGATTCCTTAATAATAAAAAAAATATAGTTCCCCCCCTCAAAAAAAAAAGAAGAAGAGGAAGAGACACCAGAGATCTCTCTTTCTTTCTGTGTGTGCACAAAGGGAAGGCTATGTAAGGACACAATGATAAGGTGGCCATCTGCAAGCCATGAAGAAAAGCACTGCCAGAAACCAACCCTTCTAGTACCTTGACCTTGGACTTCCATTCTCCAGTACTGTGAGAAAAATAAATGTCTGTTGTTTAAGCCACCCAATCTGTAGCATTCTGTTATGGCACTCTGAGCAGACTAATACACATGTAGAGATCTCTGTCTATGGATAATCAACCTTGGAGTTCCAAGAAATGAAACCTCCCAAAACAATTCTCAGGTCTGGCCAACAGGGATGCCTGGCATTTGAGTCATCACACTAGCCTAACAGCTAGAAGACCAGCTCACATACTATTCCCAGACCCAGAGCCCCTAGAATGATGGATGAACAGGGGAACCTGAGCAAGAAATGTGTTATAACACTGTGAACCTTCTCCCTTGGTCTTCCCCGCAAAGCACCTGCATCCCTTTGACCTTAGCAACTTGCAATTGGAAGAAGGATAGCCCCAAACCTTTCAGAAACTAATTGGAAACTGCCTTTAAGTTAATGGTAGTGCCAATGGACTGAGAACACCTCTGCAGTGGTGCCTACCTCAGAGTGGAAGGAGTGGTCATGGAGGTTATGGAAAAATGGAGTTCTTCCCTGAGTCTGCCACTCAGTAGGCCCAGTGAAACCTCTAGGATTATTCCACCAGTTCCTGGATATGCTTAGCATCAGACAGCAGCTGCACATTGCTTCCAGGTGGAGTTTTCCCCATCTGGCTGGTTGCTGTCAGGGCTGACCTGAGGTTCTGTTGCTTCCTCTAACCTCTATGGTCCAACACAGAGTATTATGGAAAACACTAAAGTCATCTTCTGCACCCTTTGTGGGGTGTAGAGTAAAGGTAAGGAGAAGTTGTCTTCATCCTTTTCTTCCTGGGTCTACCATATTATGGTCCCAACTCACCCTGCTGGTACAGGCAAGCCTCCTGACTTCAGAAATCTTCAGGCAGAGACAGGTGCCAGTCTCCTATATATGGCCATATTGGCTACCTGGCCCCTGAAGAAAGAAAGGGGTCTTAGGATAAGTAAGGGGCAAGTGGAAGCTATTAGATCTCCCCTGCCTTATCAACAGAGGAAATAAATGCAATAGCATATTCATGTGGGAATTGCAGGGATTTTTGTCACTGTCCAAGTGTGGTGGCTAAAGCAACTCCATCCTGGATGCTAATCTGCCATGTTGACTTCTGATTAACCTCAGTTCTGGGAATGCCTCTAAGATTTCAACTTTATCTACTGTTAAGAGCACATACTTACCATAAATCCTGGCCTTACCGTAAATTCTGCCCTTGTGCAAATTCTTGCCTTTCCCTGAGGGCTCAACTTCAATTGCCCTACATATTCCTTCCCTTTGGTATATAAGCCCTGGGTCTGGGGGTGGATAACAATGCCAGGATCCACCATCTTATCTCACAGCCACCAGAGACATGGCTTCTGTTGGTAAATCTCTATTAAATGTTTCTTTTTTGAGAAATTAGACTCACCAGCCTCTTTCTTTGGCCTCTTATCTCCCTTGGCCTTTGGGAGTAGGTTTAAACAGACCTGTTCACCACAGAACATCAAGACTTGGAAAATGCAGATGTTATTCCTACCACATGCAGATTAGTGTGGATCCACAGCTAAAACAAGGCTCTCCAGCTGGTGTAGGCTACATGCTAGTAGGTCTGACCCTTGGCCCTTATCATCTAGCAGATCCAGAGGTGCCCAAAATGTTTGGGGTAAATCAGGATGCTATATGGAGCCTGTGGCAAACCCTGATAGGAGAGTCACAGTGGAGGCTGCTAGAATGTAGTATATACCATAAAACAGCAACCAATATATACAGCTGTTTCTCCCATGGCCATGATTTGCAAGTCTTGGATCACAGGAGTAGAAATAAAGGTGGTGTCTCTCATAATTACACCTGGCCCATTGCAACAGGTTTATTCCCCATATCTGTAACTCTGATCTCTGACAGATTAGAGATTTTAGCTTCCTAGGAAGAAGCACTTCTAGTATGGGATGAAACGATGGGTCCACTGAATTTGAAGCCACTCTTAGCTCCTGGAGCCACTCAAAACAGATGATTATGTTGTTCATGATACAGAGTGAGGACAGAGAGGAATATGGATGATACTCAAGGGATCCCCTAAGGTACCTTCTTATACTACAGTCCTCAGAGGGTACATGACAGAACATTGCAACTCTATAAAGGACTACCAAGGGCTCAGACTCCTCAGGAATGAAGGACTGAGCCTCTCAGTGGGTAAAGAAAAGGGAAGGTGAATTGATACAGAAGTCATAAACCACAGAACCACCTCATGGCCATGTGCAGAAATGAGAACTGTACCTTCTACTTGTATTTTCAAGCTTATTAACTTTCTTTTTAAAATTTTTCTCTCACCTCTTCTTTCTTTCGTATTATAAATAAAATAGAGTAGTGGTGGTGAATTCACCATTTAGATCATGGAATTCTACAATATCAAGTTGGGATAGTGGAAGAACTAGAAAAAGAAGAGATATCACTAGTAGAAATTGAACTATAAACAGAGGCCCTGTGACCTCACCTCGGACTATGGTAGCTGGAAATGTTTATATGTGTTGCCTCTGTCTGGGTAGTTTCTGGTTGTATGTGGCGCAATCAAATTATTTCACAAGGGAGCATTTCTAGAATCGTGAATGAGAGAAGTGTGTTTATACATGCTGGGAATACATGGAGTGTGAGGTAATTATTGTCTATATTACTTTTCCAAATACCTAACATTCCCTCTTTGGGGGAACTGTTGAAAATCACAGAGATTCACTTTGCCAGACTGCAAGAGTACCTGGAGGAGAAATACAGGTGACAGACAGACATTAGTACCAGTAGAGCCCCAAATATTAGATATCCTTACTAGTCCTAGGGCCTCCACCTTTTAAGACTTTGGTTACCTTGCCCAGAATCATTCAGATTCTTTGGTTGAACAAAATTTGGCTTATGAACCTGATCTCTACATTCCCAAGAATTTTTCAGGAAGGCTTTAAAGTGAAAGCTGTTGGATTTTCAGTAAAAATACCGAAATTGGGAACTTGTGGCAAGCCATGCTTTGAAAGACAGGATGTTTATAACTTTCTGACCACTGCCACCCCTATATTGAAAGATGAGGGTTCTAGAGACATTCTCTGAGTTACTGAAGAAAGAAGTCAATGCCACTAGTCATTCAGGTGACCAGAACCTGAGTCTGAAGGTAGTCACAAAACTGTGCCCAGGGAAGAGGTCAAGGGTGACAACAGAAAGCTCAGGCTGTAGGCTGGTCTGAGGGAAGTCCAGGGCTTAGAGCCTGCATCTCTGCCTGTAAAGTCAAAAGTCTGGTTATGGACTTCTCTGGCCCCATTCCTCTGGACCCGTGAATCTCGCCCAGGAGCGCTCAATAAAGCCACATTGTTTGGCCCTAAAAAAAAAGTCTGGTTATATCAGGAGGGGACCTGGAGGAAAGGAAAGAGGAAATGATAAAGAATCAAAGTAGAACAAGAATTATTCTTTAATCTGGCAAGTAAGAAAGGAGCTCCTCCCATTTGGTGCTTTCAAAGAATTGTACCTTTAGGAAAGTCTGAGTTAAAGGACATTTTCTGTTGCTTTAAGGTGTGTTAGCAGTGCTCAAGAGAATTGCACCTAATTCTACAATTAAGCCCATGCCAACAGTTGCCAGAGATATTCAGCTCATGAAGGCCTGACAAGGTTGATAAATCTGAGGACCCTGTAGTGTCACTGGCTGTCTTGCCTTTTTTGGGGGGGTGGGTGGGAAGCTGGTGTTGTAGGATGCGAGAAATTACACCTGACGTGAATTAAAGGAAATGATTTGCAAAGTGAAACATAAAACCAAAAGCCTGTGTTGTTTCCAAGTTAAAAATTTAAACTGTAACTGTTTGGAACTGTGTATATTTGAACTTTCTCTGTTAATGGGCAAAAAGCTGTGTTTCTGAGGAGAAACTGATATTTAATTATTTATAATTTCCACATTCAAACCAATTTGCTTTTGAGTACTTGTTATAAAGAATACTTTTGTGTTCTCACTTATATATGAGCTAAAAATTTTGTTCAGAGAGTGGAAAGATAAATAACAGAGACTGGGAAGGGTGGGGGCAGGAGGCAGAGGATGAAGAGAAGTAGGTTAAAGGGTACAAACATGCAGTTAGAGAGAAGGCTGCAGGAATGGAGTGCTTAGCCCTGGTTTCCCAAAACTCCAGCATCCATGGCAGCTACTTGGATCATGAATTTTACAAGAAAACTTTAAATGATGCCTTACAATTTCTTAAATAGAAAAATACGATTAAAAGTTAATCATACAATGAATGTCTCACACTAGTAGGAAGAATAATATTATTTGCAGTATTTTATCACTCTGCCACTATACTTCACTCTGTCTCCTCTCCTGAAAATTGTGGATAATAATCATTTCTATTTCAGGGTTGTTGGGAGAATTAAATGAAATAATGTATATAAAATGCTTAGAGTATTGCATGGTATATTGTAAGTATGCAATGTTTCCAATTATTATTTCTTTATAACTAAGTTGAGTGTATGAATGTATGTATGCTAGCTATATATATATATATATATATATTACTCTCTAGCTCAATCACTGGAGTCATTGGCCAGCTGACTTCACATATATTAAATTCGTTCTACATGTGTAAAATATAATTCCTTATCATTTTTTAATGGCCACATAGTATTCCATCATATAGATGTACTATTTTTATTTAACCAAGCATCTACTGCTGGACATAGAGTTTATTTCCACTGTTTTGTTACTATGATCAACACCAAAATGTAAGAACCTTGTATAAACACCATAGGGCCCTTGTCCAATTTTTAAGTTTTGAAAATTAATCACATCTTTATTGTTTTGTTTTTATCTTAACTATGACATTCTACAGATTTGCTCATGCAAAGTTTCATACTGTGAGGAAGCTCTGGGCTATTTGAAGACTACTGGTCATTTTTAGTTTTAAAACATTTTCATATGACCTATGGTCTGCTTGGAAAACAAGTGGTTTAAATAATCAAAGAAATCATATTTTCTGTGATCATTGAGGAACATTTTATTATATACATATACTATTGCAGAAAGATAGGAAGGCATCTGTTTTAACTCAGAATCTACCCGACCTCAAGTGTCACTCCCAACCCTCCCCAAATTTCCTAGATGCAGTAAATTCATTTTAATACGTTTTAATTTTTAATCAAAGTGATACATGTGTATAGTTTTAAAAAATCAAACAGGACAAAAATGACATATAATGAAAAGCAATAAATCTCTGTCCATCCTTCTCAACTCTTTGTTCCCCAACCCAGAGGCAAAAACTTTGGCACATATCTGTTTAGTGATTATCTCCCTTTTCCTTAATTATATGATTTTATTACTATTTCTTGACCTGATGACATGAGGAATTTTCTGCTGACTTCCTGGCTCTCCTCCCCCCTGAATATAGCTGTATCACTATTTCTAACTCTACTGCTGGCTACTTGGTTCACTGTATAGCAAAGTTGAATGCTATGATTGGATTTCCTCATCTATGACTCCAGAGTCTTTATCTTTGTACCAATGTTCAGATTCCCTTTCTCAGATTGCTGGTAACTGTTCAAAACTATGCCACATCTGAGGTCACTTCCTATTTGAAGCATAAGGGTTTTGTACAGTTTGAAATGTTTGTTTTTCCCCATAGTTTCTGTTTGTCATTGTTTCTTCTCTTGGGATGAAGAAATGTGTGTCTTCCAGATCATGTTATTAATTTCCTCCAGCTTCTTATTCAATCTGTCTATTGCTTAAAATTCATTCATTCAGTTGGAAGTCTATTTGCTTCTATTCTCATTGGGAAGATTTGTCTGCTCTCTGGACCATTCTTGTAGTTTCTTTCCTTAAGTTTTTAGCGGCGCCCGTTGTCATTTCCTAAAGTTTCTGCTGTTTTTTGTTTTATGGACGCAAGAACTTCTCTGAGAATTTTCAAATTTTTAAGTTCTTTTCTGTTCCTTGAATTATTTACTTCCTTGGGAGCCAACTTTTCGTTTTGTTGCAGGCTTTCTGCAAACTCTGATTTGCTTTTTTTTTATAGCCGCCCATTTATAATAAAAGATGAGGCAATGGAAAAACTGGCAAGTCTGCAAGTGCCATCAGAGGTGATCGCTTTGCTCTAGGGTGGGTGAGCTGCTGGGTAGAAGTCAGCCATCCTTCCAGAGGGTTCCCCAGATGCTACAAAGTGAGTGGCTCTAAATATGTACCTGCAGGCGGACGTTGAGCATCACCGAGGCCACGATGTAGAAGTAGGGGAAGTTCGTGCGCAGCCGCCAGGCCAGGTCGAAGAAGGTGAGCAGGGTGCGCGTGAGCCCCTTGCAGAAGGCGCTGTATGAGCTGCGGGCCGCGGCCGAGCGCGACAGCCGCACCGCCAGGCCCGACAGGGCTGCCGCCGCCATGGGTCTGATGTCGCCTCCCATACAGTGCCCAGAACCCAGGCTCCGTGAACCCACTGACTGTGGGACAGAGGGACGGACACCAGGGAATACGGGCGGGAGGCCGTCTGGGGGCTGCAGATCCGAGCTGGGTTACAAGGCGGACGCCCTTCTTCCCAGGAAGGGCTCTGGCCCCGGCGGTCGCTGGCGCTCTGCCTGGCCCCGCCCCGCCCCACAAGGTCGGTGCTTCCCAGCTGCCTCTTAGCTTGGCTGCCAAGGCTGGGTGGTCGGACCCCAGGGGAGCGGGAGGATGGAGAGTGTGGGCGTGGGGGGGGGGCGCGTGGCGAGAGAGTGCCAATGGGCGGGGTACATGCTGATGTGAGAGACCCAGCTTCCTGACCAGGGCCATGCTTTTTTCTTTTTTTTAATTTTTAACTTTTTAAAAATTTTTAAGTTTTTAAATTTTAACAGAAGAAAAACAAAACTTTCTCAAAACGATAGAAAATGGCCTTCATAAGCATGATCTTGAGCAACTCAGAGGCATGAACCCATTTCCTGTTGCCCCAAATCCCTTTAGAAACATTTTCAATCTTCCCTTTGAGCTAGTACAAATATACAAAACCCACAGCTCTTCTGGACTTTGAAATGTGTGCATTCTGTTGCAATAATTCAAGTGACACTTTTGTTTGTGTTTTAGATCTTTAGTATTCTTCTAACTGGTAAAATTATTCAAACAAGTTTTTAGAAATTTTCAAAGCAGAAACATGTAAAACAATGTGCATTCCCCATCCCACCCCCGTCATGAACTACCGTTATATTTATTGTATATACTTCCAGACATTATGTGTTGGTATATTGCTCTTACCATATCAATAATATACACCTACCTCACTCTCTTTGATGACTGAATGTTATGCAATATATATGTTGACTAATAAGGCTCAGTAATTTATTTACCCAGACCTTCATTGATGGACATTCTGAATGTTTCCAGTTTAACCTATGCCAAAAATTGTTGCAATGAACACCATTGTACAAATGAATTTACAAGGGGCAGAAGAGTATGGATAATATGGCCCCATCTTTATTTATAAAAATAATTACATACACATATACATAGACATTTAATGTTCAAAATCAAAAGGTTTTACTAATACCTGTGGTCAATCAAAAAATTTTAGAGACCAGGGTCCATACAACATCAAGTGTTAACTATCTTAAATTCTTTTTTGCCAATATGATGGGCAATCATTTCATTTCATTATTCTTCTAGTTTGCACTAATTTAATTTTCAGTGCAGTTGAGAAACTTTTCTAGATTTCTTAATTTTCCAATATTGTTTTTCTGATTGCTTGTAAAACATTAAAATGTTATACATTATGAGAAAAGTAAAATCTAGGTTCATAGCCCCCAGAAAAACTATTAACAGATTGGTATATGTTTTTATCAATTATTTGCATATATTAAAAAGCACAGACATATATGCATATATACAAATCATAAAACAAAACGGAATCAAACAGACATATGCCCCAACCATTGCTTTTAAACATAATGATTTATTTTGCATATCTTTCCGTGTTGATACCTTATTGGCTGTGCATTATTCCTTATGGATGGCCAAAAATTAACTGATCTGCTGATGGATATTCAGATGGTTTCAAATTTTTCACAATCATAAATAATGCTGAGATTAATATCCTTGCATGTACATCTTTGTACACTTTTCTGATATTTCCCAAAGTTACATTCCTAGAGGTGGAATTCTTGGGTCAAAAAGTTTTCATCTATGGATTTTCATTTATATTGTTAAACTGCCTTCCACAAAACTTGTACTAATATATTTATGAACACACCCTCAGCAGTTCCTAACAATGAGCATCGACATTATTTTAAATCTTTGATATTTTGATAGGTGAAAAAGGTATCTCACTGTTATTTTAATATGCATATTTTGATTATTAGCAAGGTTAAACATCATTTTTAGTGTACATATCTTTGCACATTTGCATGAAAGGAACTTCTCTGTCAAAAGTTTTGCTATCTTAAAATTAAGAGATATTTCTAGTTCCTGTGTAAACAGGTTCCACTCCCTTAGGCAATGTATAAAGCTGTCCATTTCTCCACACCCTCAACCATATTATTATGTATTATTTTATTATTACTAATCTAAAGGAAAATCGTTGTCCTAATTATTTAATTTACTTATATTTGATTACTATTGTGGCTAAATATTATGTTTTTTGGTCACTTAATGTAGTGGCATCAAAAGGAAGGAGGACCAGGCAGGTGGGACGACTGGCCACCAGGCAGAGGGCTTACAAATAACGTGCACTGTAAAGGATCCTGGAGACCTCAAGGGTGGTGGCTGCAACAGCAAGGAAGAGAAGGGTTAGGCAGCCTTCGTCTCTCTTTCCTCCATATCTTCCTGCCCCTCAGGCCATCCAGGCTGTGGCCCTTTTACACGTTTCTATATTAAAATGTTTGCCTAAGGCAGACAGAACAACATAAGCAGCCTAAAATTGATAAAATCCCAACCATAGCTCTGGGAGAAACATAGAGTGGTCAAAATGGCCTAATGCAATGCATTAAGCAAAGGAAATGCATCCTTCTCCCTCACACTACACACCAAATATGAAATAGTAGTAATAGGCCAAAGCTATTGTCTTTGGGAAATTATATGAGTCTTTTTCTGGCTCTTCTTTCCCACAGTAGAGAGCATATACCTTCATTCTTCTGTCTGAACCACTCACTCTTAATATATATGTGGGAAGAATGTAGTACATACATATATATAAATTTTTACACTGTTACATTTGTCTAGAGATAGGAGATTAAAATGTAATTTGAGGCTTTTGTGATATAAGACAGTGAATTGAATATAAGCATTAACCTCCTCCAAACAAATAGAAACAATTGTAAAGAAATATAAAGTAAATTCATTCATAAAAGTAGTACATGGGGTGAGAATAGTGGACCAAAGAGTTTGACAAATTCCTGGAAAGAATGCTGATGGGATCAAACTGAAGGATAAATCAGAGTAAGGGCACCGTAGCCCAACGAATCTCAGGAAATGCCTGCAGCAGAAGTGGAAGCCATTTTCGTGGAAGAAGCACCCCCGCTCTCCAGCTATAGAGAGTGGAAGTGGGAAGATGACATAAAATGAGATGATCGTTTGAAGAACTGCTTGAAAAAGGGCTGAGTAAGTTGGGTTCCACTTCCACTACCTTCCCCTGCCCCCAGTACAGGAGTGTGTCTGTCTCCTGGATGAAAACAGACAGTATTTCTCAAAGGAAATTGAGTGATGTGCCTGAAAAGGGCTTGGGCCTCCAGAATGGGGGAAGTAGTCTTGGTGCTTGTGGTGGAGTATAAAACTTACCACAAAAGTTTCCCCTCCCTGAATCTATAACTTTGCATTGATATCACAGATCCTCACATCAAGAGATGGTCTATTTCTTTTCTCTTGGATCTGCTGTGTGGCTTGCTTTGGTCAACAGGACATTGGCAAAAAATGGTGCAAGCAAAAGCTGGAAAAGTACTTATGCATTGGGGCTTGCTAGTCTCAGAAACCTGTCACAACTATGTGAACAAACAGAATGATGAGAGATACATGCTCCAGTCATCATTTTTGTCCGAACTCATGACCAAACAAACCCTAAAAGTAGACCAACAGCAGCAGCTGACCACAGACATACACTCGTTCATGAGTTCAGCTGACACAAGCAGAAGACTAGTCCGGCTGAGCCTAGCCCAAATTGCCAGCTCCCAACTATTATTCACTAAATACATGGTTGTTGTTTTAAGCCTCTAAACTTTTAGTGGTTTGTTTTATATCAAAGCTAACTAATAACCATATCCCAGAATAGAGTGGCAATCAAAATGATTTGACTCACAATGATCTCTGGTGGTGATGAACTGATCATAAGAACCCTAGGACTAAAATAGAAGTTGGATCCATTTAATCAAAAGAATTTTATCAAATAGAAAGTTGAGTTGCTGTGATAGAGTATTAGAGCCTCTCAGTTCATATACCCAGAGGACCTTGAGGAAGGATACTATGGTAACATTATAATTATGTACCGTAAATCTTCCTAGCTATTCCCAAAGGATCTGCAGCCATTTACCAAGGCAACTCTTCAGAGAGGAAATAAAAATGCATATACTCTTCAGGGATTATTGGACAATGGCTCTGAGCTGACACTAATCCTGGGAACTCAGAGCAATACTATTGCACACAGTCAGAGGGAGGCCTTATGAAGGTCAAATGATAAATGGAGTTTTGGCCCAAGTCCAACTCATAGTGGGCCCTGTGTGTCTATAAATTCACTCTGGTAATTTCCCCAGTTGCTGGATTTACAGTTGTAATATATATAACCAGAAAAACACCCCAACTGGCTCCCTGACCTGCAGAGTGAGAGTTTTTATGATAGGAAGGGCCAGGTGGAAGCCTGGAACGTACTCTACCTTCTAATTATAGCAGTAATAGAAAACAAATACCTAGCACTTATTATGTACCAGACACTCTTCTAAGCACTTTACATATATTAACACGTTATTCCTCAAAACAGCACTACAAAGTAGGTACTATTATTGCATACCTTTTACAGAAAAGGAAATTAAGGCATTGAAAGCTTAAGTAGCTTGCCCATGGTCACCTATTAGTAATTAGTAAAACTGGAATTTGAACTAGAAACTGGCTCCAGAGACCATGCTTATAACCACTATGCTGTACTATCAAGATAGTAAACCAGAATCAATACTACATTGCATGGAGGACTCACAGAAATTAGGGCCACCATCAAGACTTTAAAAATTAAGGGGTAGTGATCCCTATCACCTCCTTTCTTTTTTTAGAGATGAGATCTCATTTTGTTGCCCAGGCTGGAGTGCAGTGGCACAATCATAGCTCACTATAGCCTCGAACTCCTGGGCTCAAGTGATCCTCCTGCCTCAGCCTCCCGAGTCACTGGGATTACAGGCATAAGCCACTGTGCCTGGTTCTCACATCCTTTTTTGATTGACCTGTTTGACCAGTGAAAAATACAATGGGATCTTGAATTAAAATTGGTTTGTATGGATTGGTTTTGAGCAGGTTCTGAAGGTACAGCAAAGGTGTGTGAGCAGTGGCTCATACTCCCGGTGTGTCTGTACCTACCATGCTATCTTCCCTTTCTCAACTCACACTTATAGTTTCATGGGGACTGCCATGGCTGAATTGTGTCCCTGATAAATCCATATGTTGAAGTCCTAATCCCTAGTATCTCAGAATTTGACTGTATTTGGAGATAGAATTTTTAAAGATGTAATTAAAGTTAAATGAGGTCATTGGGGTGGGCCCTAATCCAACATGACTGGTGTTCTCACAAGAAGAGGAAATTAAGGCACAGATAGGCACAAAGGGAAGACCATGCAGACACATGGAGAAGATAGGCAACAATAAATTGAGGAGAGAGGCTTTCAGAAGTGTTTCAGTCCATTCTTGCCACTATAACAAAATATTTCTTACAGTTCTGGAGGCTGGAAAGTCCAAGATCAAGGTGCTGGTAGGTTTGGTGTCTGGTCTCTACTTCTAAGATGGTACCTTGAACACTGCATCCTCACATGGCAGAAGGGACAGAAGGGCAAAAGGGCCTAGTTAGTTCCTTCAGCCCTTTCATGAGACACTAATCCACTCCATGAGGGCCGAGCCCTCATGGCCTAATCACCAACTAAAGGTCCCACCTCTTAATACTGTTGCATTGGGGATTAAGTTTCAATGTGAATTTTGGAGGGGACACAAACATTCAAATCATAGCAAAAAGAAACCAACCCAGCTGACACCTTGATCTTGAACTTCTAGCTTCCAGAACTGTGAAGAAATAAATTTCCATTGTTTAAGCCATCCAATCTGTGGTACTTTGGTATGGCAGCCCTGGCAAATTAATACAGGGACCTCTCTATAACCAGCTCTTTGAAGAGTAGAAAATTCAAACCTGCTTTAGCACATTGCTGCATGACATAGGGCACCAGCCAGCATATTGCTGTACATCACAGCACCACACAGGGGCAGCCCAGAAGGACAGTAGAGAAGAAAAGTCTTTCCTGTGAACATAATTTGAAGTGGTATATTTGGTTGTTCACATTGCTTGGAAGGAGAAATGGCCTAAGGTATGGTGCTATACTATTTGGTGTTCAGGGGCTTGGAAAGAACAAAATTTGCAATATTGGCAACAAGGAGATTGGGAGAAGTGGTATGTGGTTGGACCTCTAAGAATGGTGAATACATTTGTGTTCCATATAAATGACCAACAGAGGGCATCAGCTGTGACAGAGGCTCTCAATAATCATGTGAACAAGATGATTTGCATTAGAATGTCAGTCAGCTTCTTTCCCCAACTATCTTGAGGTTTGTTTAGGGGCCCATGTACAAAATATCCATGGTTGCAGGTCTGAAGGCTCTGCGAGGGCTCACCAGGGCTGATCTAGCTACCATAGCAGTTGAGTGTCCAATCCCAACCTGCCAACAGCAGAGGCCAATGCCGAATCCCCAATATGTACCATTTCCTTGTAGGGGAGGACTGAGGGGTTACAACCAGCCATCTGGTGGCAGGTTGATCAGGTTGGTTCCCTTCCATTGTGCTGCAATATGAATTTGCCTTCCTTTCCTGCAGCACTTCAAGTAGCACCACTTTTGTAGCGTTTTTGCAATTATGATTTCTCACACAATACTGCTTCTGACTAAAGATCTCATTTTATAGCAATAGAAGGCAAGAAAGGGCTAAACAGAATTCACACTAGTCATACCTTATTCTTCATCATTTAGAATGGTGGATTGCCATTTTAACATACATTTGTAAATATTTTCTTCCTGTCCCCTAGGCTTTTGTCCTCTGCTGATTTAGAGGTCTGAATAGCTCACGGAGGATCACGTCTACCAATAGAAACAGCAATCATTCTACTGAATTGTATGTTGAGACTGCAACCTAGCTATTTTGAGCTACTCATGCCACTGGACCAATAGGCAAAATACATTATTGATTGGTGTAATTGATCCTGGTCATCAAGGGAATAACTGTTTGCTTTTACACAATCAGGCAGGCAGAACTAAGTATAAGATTCTGGAGCTCCTCCTAATACTGTCGTGTTTAGTAGTAAAAGTTAATAGAAGATTACAACAACATCATATAGGCAGGACCACCAAGGGCTCAAACCTCTCAATAATGAAGCTTGACCACAGCCCACCGGGCAAAGAGAATTTGATATCTAAGAAACTGGATGAGGACAAGGATAAATGGAATGGGTAGTGGAAGAAAGAAGTTACATAACTACAAACAATGGCTTTGTGACTAGTTTCAGAAACAAGGTGGGAGTGGCTGTTCATAATATCAGGCTTGCTTATTGTGTCATGCGTGTGTGTGTATATATTAATATATATACATATAGGATATTTTCTTCATCCTGTCCCCTTATATAGATTGATGGTGGTTGAACTTCATAATTTAGGCCATAAATTACAGAATATAAATACAAGATTATGATGACTTAAGAAGGAATGAACATTATTCAACTTATGAGACTTTGGGCATCCCCTTTTGGGGAGAAGTTGAGTGTGATTTGTTTTGTACAAGGCATAGTCATACTAAGGTGAGAACATGTTATTGTGTTTGTTGTTGTTATTTAGAATTTTAAGTGTGGAAAAAAGTGTATAGGCACCTGTAATTATTTGAATCTAATCTGATGCTGAAAATGTATTGGACACCAGATTGTCTGGATAACAGTATCCTATATTTCATTAATTTAAATGGGAAAAATAATAATATATTCACAGCCCATTCAAACCAATTTTCCCAAGTGTCATTAAAACGCTCTTTAAGGGCCGGGCGCGGTGGCTCACGCCTGTAATCCTAGCACTCTGGGAGGCCGAGGCGGGTGGATTGCTCAAGGTCAGGAGTTCGAAACCAGCCTGAGCAAGAGCGAGACACCGTCTCTACTATAAATAGAAAGAAATTAATTGGCCAACTAAATATATATAGAAAAAAAAATAAAACGCTCTTTAAAATGTATACTTAATTTGCCAAAGGTTTCTGCATAATGTAAAACATTTATAACCCAACTATTTATTATTATTTATTTATATTATATATTTAAGGTATACAACATGATTTTTAATGATATTTTTATATACATAGTGAAATGGATACAGTAGTCAAGCAAATTAACACATCCATCATCTCACATGGTTATCCTGATTTTTTTGTGATAAGTGCTGCTAAAATCTACTCTTTTACCAAATTTCCAGCATGCAATATTGTTAACTATAGTCCTTATGCTGTACGTTAGATCTCTAGACTTACTCATCCTATGTAATTTCAACTTTATATCCTTTGACCTACATCTCCCCATTTCCCCCCCTCCTCACCCCTAGTCACCACCATTCTATTCTCTATAGGTATTTGACTTTTTTTTTTTTTTTTTTAGATTCCACATATAAGTGAGATTATGCAGTATAGTGTCTGGTTTATTTTGCTTAAAATGTCTGCCAGATTCATCCATACTGTTGCAAATGACAGGATCGCATTCTTTTTTAAGGATAAATAATATTTCACTTTATATACACACACTACAATTTGTTTATCCATTCATCCAGCAGTGGACACTTAGGTTGTTTCCATATCTTAGCTGTTGTGAATAGTGCTGCAATGACCATGGGAGTGCGCAAATCTCTACAAGGTGTTAATTTCATTTCCTTTGGGTATATATATAGAATAGGGATTGCTAGATCATATGATAGTTCAATTTTAATATTTTGAAGAACCTCCATACTGTTTTCCATAATGGTTGTAACAATTCACAGTCTCACCAACGGTGTACAAGGGTTCCTTTTCTCTACATCCTTGCCAGCACTTATTTCTTGTCTCTTTGATACTAGCCATCCTACCAGGTGTAAGGTGATTATCTCATTGTGGTTTTGATTTGCATTTTCCTGATGATTAGTGATGTTGAGCACCTTTACATATACCTGTTGGCCATTTTATGTCTTCTTTGGAGAAATGTCTATGCAAGTCCTTTGCCCATTTTTTAAATCAAGTTATTAGGGGTTTTGTTGTTGTTGTTGTTTTGGGTTTTTTGGTTTGCTTATTTTTGCTATTGAGTTATTTGAGCTCCTTATATATTTTGGATATTAACCCTTTATTAGATATATGGTTTGCAGATTTTTCTCCCAATCTGTATGTTGCCTTTTCATTTTGTCCATTGTTTCCTTTGCTGTGCAGAGGTTTTTTAGTTTAATGTAGTCCCACTTGTTTAGTTTTGCTTTTATTGCCTGAGCTTTTGGTGTGATATCCAAAAAAAGTCATTGCCAAGGCCAATGTCAAGGAGCTTTACCTGTAAATTTTCTTCTAGTAGTTTTACAGTTTCAGGTCTTATGTTTAAGTCTTTAATCCATTTTAGGTTGACTTTTGTGTATGGTGTTAGATAAGGGTCAATTTCATTCTCTTGCATGTAGATATCTAGTTTTCTCAACACCATTTATTGAAGAGACTATCCTTTCCCCACTGCATCTTCTTGGTCCCTTTGTTGAAAACTAGTTGATCATATATACTTGAGTTTATTCCTGGGCTCTGTATTCTGTTCCATTGGTCTATATGTCTTTTTTGTGCCCATACCATACTGTTTTGATCATTATAGCTTTGTAATAAATGTAATTTGAAATCAGGAAATGTGATGCCTCCAACTTTGTTTTTTTCCTTGATTGCTTTGGCTATTCAGAGTATTTTGTAATTCCATATAAATTTTAGAATTGTTTTATTATTTTTGTGAAGAATGCCATTGGGATTTTGATAAGGATCATGCTAAATCTGCATACCATTTTAAGGGGTATGGACATTTTAACAATATTATTTTTTCAGCCAGACATGGTGGCTCATACCTGTAATCCCAGCACTTTGGGAGGCCAAGGCAGGAGGATCACTTGAGCCCAGGAGTTCGAGACCAGACTAGGCAATGTAGCCAGATACTGTCTTTACAAAAAATAGCCAGGCATGGTGGCGCATGCCTGTAGTTCCAGCTACTTTGGAGCTTGAGGCAGGAGGATAATTTGAGCCTGGAAGTTTGGGGTTGCAGTGAGCTATGGTGACATCGCTACACTCTATCCTGGGCAATAGAGCAAGACCCTGTCACACAAAAAAATTAATTTTTCCAATCCATGAATGCAAAATATCTTTCCATTTATTTGTGTATTTGTGTTGTCTTCAGTTTCTTTCATTAGTGTTTTCTAGTTTTCAATATACAGATATTTTACCTCCTTGGTTAAATTTATTCCTAAGTATTTTATTCTCTTTGATGCTGTCATAAATGGGATTGTTTTCTTGATTTCTTTTTTAGATAGGTCTTTGTTGGTATAAAGAAATGCAACTGATTTTGTGTGTTGATTGTGTATCTTGCAACTTTACTGAATTTGTTTATTAATTCTAACAATTTTTTCGTGGAACCTTTAGGGTTTTCTACATATAAGATCACTTCATCTGCAAATACAGATAATTTTGCTCTTTTTGTTCTGATTTGGATGATTTTGTTTCTTTTTCTTGTCTGAATTCTCTGGCTAGTACTTCCAATACTATGTTGAATAGAAATGGCAAAAGTGGGATCCTTGCTTTATACTGAATCTTAGAGAAAAATTTTCAGTTTTTCCCTATTGATTATGATGTTAGCTGTGGGCTTTTCGTAATTGGCTGTTATTACATTTAGGAAATTTCCTTCTGTACATAAATTGTTGAGAATTTTTTTAATCGAAAAAGATGTTGAACTTTGTCAAATACTTTTTCTGCATCTACTGAGGTGATGAAGTGGAAAAGGATATTCCATGCAAATACTAGCCAAAAGAGAGAAGGTGCAGCTATACTTATATCAGACAAAACATATTTAAAGTCAAAAACTGTCAAAAGAGACAAAGGTCATTATATAATGATAAAGGGGTCAATTCATCAAGAGGGTATAAAAATTGTAAAAATACATGCTGCCAACATTGGTTCACCTAAATATATAAAGCAAATATTAACAAAACTAAAGGGAGAAATAGATAGCAATACAATAGTAGTTGGGTACTTTACTGTCCCACTTTCAAAAATGGATTGATCATACAGACAGAAAATCAATAAGGAAATACTGAATTTCAACTACACTTTAGACCAAATGGACCTAATATATATACAGAACATTCCATTCAACAACAGCATTCTTCTCAAGGCACATGGAACATTCTCCAGGATAGATCATATGTTCAGCCACAAAATAAGTGTTAACACATTTAAGAAGACAGAAATAATATCAGGTGCCTTTTCTGACCACAATGATATGAAACTAGAAATAAATAACAGGAAGAAAATTCATGAATATGTAGAAATTAAACAACATGCTCTTTAACAACCAATGGATCAAAGAAGAAATCAAAAGGAAAATTAAAAAATGTTTTGGTGCAAATGAAAACACAGCATACCAAAACCCATGAGATGCCACAAAAGCAGTTCTAAGAGGGAAGCTTATAGCAACAAATGCCTACATTAAAAACAAAGAAAGATCTCAAATAAACAACCTAATGTTACACCTCAAGGAAGTAGGAAAAAGAACAAACTAAACCCAAAGTTAGTAGAAGGAAAGGAATAATGAAAATCAGACCCTAAAGAAATCGAATGGAAAATAAACAAGCTATAGGAAAAAAATCAACAAAAATAAGAGGTGGAGTTTTGAAAAAATAAACAAAATTGACAAACCCTTACCTAGACTAACTAAGAAATAAAAGAGAGAAGATGCTAATAAATAAAATCAGAAATGAAAGTGGAGACATTACAATAGACACCTCGGAAATAAAAAGGATCATAAAGGACTATTATGAACAGTTATACAACAACAAATTGGGTAACCTAAAGGAAATGGATAAATTCCTAGAAACATATAACCTACCAAAATTGAATTAGGAAGAAATAGAAAGTCTGCACAGACCAATAACATATAAAGAGTCTGAAGTGGTTATTAAAAATGTCCCAACAAAGAAAAGCCCAAGACCAAATGGCTCCACAGTTGAATCCTACCAAGTATTCAAAGGAGAATTAATTCTCGTCCTCTTTAAACTCTTCCAAGAAAAATAAAACTAAGGAGGAATACTTCCAAATTCATTTTATGAGGCCAGCATTACCCTCGTTCCAAAGCCACACAAAGACACAACAAGAAAACTACAAGCCAATATCTCTAATGAACATTGATGCAAAAATCCTCAATAAAATACTTGCAAACCCAATTCAACAACACACCAAAAAGATTATACATCTAGTTATTTAGTATTAAATAAACTCACTAGTTTGTATGTTTGTGTGCAGTATATGATGGTACTATATACAGTATGGAATATGAATTACACTCTCCTTCCACACTGTAGCAAATACATTCTGTAATGTAAATATAGGATCAAGTTTTGTGTTTGTATTTTAATTTGTTTTATTTTTAAAATTGTCATATATATATATATCACAGTAATCAAACAGTATGATATTAAAGAAGAGATAAACAAACATTTGATTGGAACAAAATAGAGAGTCCAGAAATAGACCTGCACACATATTGATTTTTTACAAGGATGAAAAAGCAATTGAATGGAGAAAAGATGGCCTTTCAACAAATGTGTTGAAATAATTGAACATCAATAGGTAAAAAATAAAGAAATAGAAAGAAAAATTGAAGCTCGACGTAAAACACCTTATTCAAAAATTAATCCAAACTGAATTATAAATCTAAATGTAAAATATAAAACTATAAAACTCTTAAAAGAAAACACACACAAAAAAATCTGTGTGACTTGGGGTTAGGCAAAGGATTATTAGGCCTGACACAAAAGCACAATCCATAAAAGAATTGAAAAATGAGACTTTATTGAAATTAAAAACTTGTGCTCTATAAAAGACACTGTTAAGGGAATGAAAAGACAAGGTACTGTCAAGAATTCTACAGGGTATGAGATTTTACCCTACTTGGATCAACTAAAAAGTTAACCTGTTACTGTTCCATGGATACTGCCAAAGGATGGGACTCCAGAGTTATAGACAAATGGCTTTATTACTCACAGCAAGATCAGCAGCCATGGGATCAGCATGATGCTTATACTGGTTACCCATGCCACACAAGTCCCACAGAGGTGACACAAAGGACCTATCATGGATAGGCACACACAATTGGCTACATTAGAGGAGAAGAACAGCGAGCTTAGGAAATTTATTGCTTTTATATCAAGTGTAAACAAGCTCTTCCTGTTTGAGGGACAACATCACCTCATCCCTCAAGGCTGTTTTCACTGATGCAAATATAATCCAGAGCTATGGTCAGGTAGAGAACAGTCCCTCTTCCAGTCCTGGCATAACCTGCAAAAAATGTGCAAGAATAGTGGATTGCCTCTCCCAACAATCCACCCATCAGCCCAACACATTGTTGGCCAATTTTGAATTTATACATGAAAATGCCACTCTCATTAATGTGACTGACAGAGTCTGGGACCAAATCTATTTAATTCATCTCATAAATTATTTTCAACAGAACTCCACGCTGCAGCATGAGAGCACCTTGCTGTAGTGACCCCATCCATGCCCCCCAGAGTCCTGGTCTTATCCAACTGGGACCATTGGTCTTCTTTCAGACATTAAGGATGTTAACTATTCTAACTTTCTGTAAAAAAAAATAAATACAGACATTAAGGATGTAGTCTAAGGCCAGTCTATTATCCATTACAACCTACATACAAGGGTTTATCCTAATGATCTTAGGTCATTGCCAATAATTATACGGGGTACTAGATGGGCCAAAAAGCAATCCCCATCCCCAGTGGAGAGACATTCTGTGGCCCAGTGTCCCCCACATATAAACATATAACCCAAAGAGGCACAGTTCAAGATTTGTTGTCACCATTACATTGGTTTGATTAAGCCATATGGGCGGTATCACTAAGTATCTGCAGCCTCAGTCTTTACACATGACATAGCCCAAGCCCACTCAGATGTCAAGAGAAACATAATTTTGTATTAGATTGAAACAATATTGCACTGTATTATGTGTCTGTACAAGTTCAATTTCCAGAGCTGCCATTAATGGCATCAGGAATAGCAAAATAGTTCCAGACCAGTCATATCCACGTGAGTTTTTCTGTTTTCATGGCACGTGGAAGAGTATTACAAACTCAGCAGCAGATCAGATTGCCAGTGTAGATGCTGCTTGACTCAAATGGTTGTCGGTGCTGGATCTAGGGGACAAAGAGAGCATGAATTGCCCACTCCTGATCCCTATACCTCCCAAGATCTAATATGTTTTACTCCCAAAGTGCCAGGTTTGGCACTTTCCCTCCACTGCCACATAATCTGTGTGTCCCATCCCAGCACCTTTAACTTCACCTTTTCTCCAATCACTCCCTACTTGCCTCTAGACCTTTTATTCTGATCCCTGTACAGAATGCAGCCAAGAGGTCCCTTTCTGGGGACAGCCACATTCAGTGACCAAACTGCCCTATTAAGGTGTGTGGACCAAGTGGAAGTAAAGTCAGAAATCATTCCAACACTCAACAATACCAGATACCAGTGGATGGTAGAGAGTGTGGAATGTTCATCAAATACTTTGCCTATTGGCCCATTATACTGGGTGACATTTGAGGAAAAAAGGTGCAAATGAGTTAGAACACTGAAAACATGACACAGCTGGGACTCAGGAACCACAATAGTGTGGCCAGAGTCAGCTAATCACATGGAACAGAAACATGTAACCTAAAAAAGTATTAAAAGTGATAAGACCATTGACAGCACTGAGGGAGACATTCAATATAGTCGTCAATCTGATGTAGTAGGAGCCAGTAGGGTCAATGCCCCATGAAATGTGGCCTCCTTTGTTACCAGACAAACAGGCCAACTTTTGCCAGAAGTCTGGTATACATGCACAGGCATACATATATGCATATATACACACGCGCACGCATAGATATTGTAGTTACTTCTGGATCAGAAACATCAAGCCCTTTACTTTGTTTCCAGTCCCTGATGGCAGATGTGTTGCCATGTCTGACAACAATCTTGGCAGTGCAGTCTTGATCAGGTACTTGAATTGAGTTGTTCTCATCAGAGAGCAGACCCTTCCTGTATGCATTTCTGTGAGTGACCCAGACAGTCCCATCAGCATCCACAATTTGTTTCTACAGTTACAATCCCCCAAAGAGGTATCTTTAATCCACCAGTCTTTCAAGTGGCAGACCAAAGGCTAGACCTTTGGCAACAGCCCCAAGTCAGTAAAAATATAATGAGTGTCGTAAATAGAAGTGTGATAACATTGCAGTTAGGAGGATTCTGACTTGCCAACCACCAGGACATCATCTATACAGTGAAAGCTTTAAACATCAAAGGAGAAAGGCACTCACACTAAATGCTGACACCCACATCCTGCCCCCTGCATGGTAGCAAATGTCAGGGGAGTCTGTCCCAGTAGCACTTCTATACTTGTGTCAGTGCCCTGCATGGGAGAATCTCCTCCGATCCTTCATAAACATTTAACATATCAGTTTCCTTCTATGTTTTTACAACAGTAGATCGAATTGGCATAGAGGATCTCATCCATAAGGTCACTTGAACTGTTTTTCTTCACTGAATGTTTTGCTCACATCCTATCAGTTGAATCCAGGTCTTTTCTGTTTTCTACTGGAACACAGACCAGGGAGATTAACACATGCACGTCAGAAGTTACAACACAGCTGCCAGGAGTTTGTGTTATCTCCTGGCCAGGAGTTCCAGGAATGGGAGGGGCAACAAAGGGAGCTGGAAGAGTGAAGGAGGCCAGCCTGTGCAGAATGGCTGGCGCCATCATGGTGCCACCTCCTCAGGAATTCTTCCTTTCTGCCTTCTCACATGCCACAGCTCTACCCTGGGGACCTCAACACCAATGGCCACCTCTATGCCCAGTGCCCACTCCTGCCATAGGACTGGGTCAGATGGTGACGTAGACACCTGTTTCCAACAGTCATAAACATTTGAGTCCCTCCCTCTCTCCCAAGTTCCTCTGCATAATCCTTTTTGTTCTTCCAAAGCACCTGAAGTCAGGATAGAGGAGGAGAGAGGCAGCAGGGGGTGCGGAGGAAGAGAGCAGCTCTGCCCCGGCAAGCAGGGCTTTTCGTTTAGTTACAGTTTGGAGCTGCTGCCCACTCGGGCTCACCAAATGAACTTCTAATGTTTTCCATCTATCTAAAGCTCTAACCCTCATTTCTGACACTATTTCAGTTTTGCTGACCTCTTGACTCAGCAGCCACAGTCATATTCCCCTTCAACTAGGGCTCCAGGACTTGCCCTCCCATGGTCATAATATCCCCTCCTCTGCCCACCTAATGGAGAGGGATCAAAGACTAAGGCCCCAATCAGGTGGCTTGTTTCAATCTTCTTGTCACTTAGCTGCTAACGTTCATTAACAGGTAGGAGAGTGGGGATCTGTCATATTATGGTTTTTTATATATATACATATATATATGTTTTTGTCCATGGTTCCTGGCTCACAACTCCATAATCATTGTTAGGCCTCAGAAACAGGCCTTAGGAAACAGAATCTCTCCCTCTGACCTCTTGTCCTCCTTTCACCTGACCAAGGCAGGACTCTAATCTGATTGTGGGTCATAAGACCCTCATTCCAGAGGGATTCCTGCCCCATACCCTGGAGGAAGGAATGCTGCTCCAAGAGCAAAAACAATCTGAACGGGCCTTGCTGAGTTCGGATCATACCCTTTTTGTCCAATCACATTTCAACACTGTTGTCCATGCTTCAATCATGGACAACCAATTCAGTCTCCATTAAAGGTCCAAAGAATAGCGTTCGGGGAGCTTTCAGAGAGTTGAACACGTAGAAGCAGACAGGAAGGTCAACGAGAACTCATCCATGTGCCGGGAAGGTGGCGCACCCAACTCCATGGGGACAGAAGCTTCTGTGCTTGGGACCCTTCCAGACCTTGCCCTGTGTATCTCTTCATCTGGGTGTTTGTTTGTATCCTTTAAGGTATCCTTTGTAATAAACCGGTAACCTAAGTAAATATGAGAGCAAAGGGAAAAACATGGTTTGAGAGTTTTTCCCAAGAGAAATATTGCTTCAGGGAAAATTCAAACCATACTTTCTTCTAAACTCCAAACCACAACAATCATCAACACAGAAGACGACTCCTGTGACCAAAACACCAAGCAGCAGACACCAGCTGGGTGTTCTGTAATTGAATTCCAACACTATCTATCTGGAGATACCATCAGATCCCACAGGGTGAGGGCTCAGTCCCCAAAACGGTCCCCTCCTTCAGATGCCAGTCCAAGCCTCCAGAGCTTCTGACTGACTGGCTTCAAGTTGGAGTTTTCTCTTTGGGTTCAGTTAATTTGCTGGAGTAACTCACAGCTGAAACACATTTACCAATGTATTATAAAGGACATTACAAAGGATACAGAGGCAGAGACGTATAGGATGAGATATGAGGGAAGGGGCACGTAGCTTCCATGCCCTCCCTGGGTGCACCACCCTCCAGGAATCTCCACGTGTTCAGCTATCTGGAAGCTTTCTGATTGTGATCTCTTGGGCTTTCATGGAGGCTTCATTAAGTAGGCATGATTGACAACTGTGTAGAAATGTGATTATACAAAAAGCACATGATTTAAACCCAGCAAGGCCTGTCTGTTCAGATTCTTCCTGGCCTCTCTGTGCAACATTCCTTCCTCCAGAGTATAGGGCAGGACCGTCTCTGGAATGAGGGTCTTATGATCCACAATCAGATTAGAGTCCTGCCTTGGGCAGGTGAAAGGAGAACAAGAGAAGGTCAGAAAGAGAGATTCTGTCTCCTATTGCCTAAAGCACCCCAACATTATAACAAGGACTATGGGAGTTATGAGCCAGGAACCATGGATGGAAACCAATATATATATATCATAACACCATAGGGTCCCTACTCCTTCTCACTTGCTCACCTTTGGGCAAGAGCAGTCACTACTGGATCACAGGAAGTCTTCTCATATCTCCTAACCTGGTTTGTGTGGGCATTCATCCTTTGTCTTCCAGAAATCCACGTCCTTGTCAGCATCCCGTCCTCATTGCCAAAACTGTCAGGCACTGTGCAGGACCTAAGATTTTATTCTACTTATAAACTAACAAGTTAACCTATTATTGTTTCATTGATGCTGGCAGAAGACATGAGATTACAGAATCAGAGACAAGGGACTGTATTATTCACTGTAAAAGTAGTAGCCAGAGTGTGTATGATGCTTGTGGCAGTCCCTGTACACCTCAAGTCCTATGGGAGTGATGTGAAGGGCCCATCATGGGTGCCTGCACATGCAATCGACTGTGCTATAGGAGAAAAACACTGAGCTTGGGGGATTCACTGCTTTTATGACAAGCAGACACGAGCCTGCTCTTTGTCTGCAGTGGGACAACTCACTCCTCGAGACGGTTCACAGCAAACACAATCCTGAGGAATGGCCAGGGTAAAGAGTAGTTGGGGCTTTACCCAACAAGAATATGTAGGGATACACATGGCCCATGGTGAATTGTCTCTCCCAGAAGAGAAATACCAGGAGAAAATATTGCGAATCACGTATCTAGCAAAGCACTTTGTATCCAAAATATATAAAAAACTCTCAAAACACAACAGTAAAAAAACAACCCTTAAAAGTGAGCAAAAAACTCAAATAGATGCTTCACTAAAGTGAATATACAGATGGAAATTAAGCACACAAAAAGATGTTTAACATCTTTCCATTAGGAAAATGCAAATTCAACCCATTATTAGATACCACTACTATCATCATGGCTACAATTTAAAACAATACCAAATATCGACAAGTATGTGGAACAACCAGAACTCTCATATATTGCTGGTGGGAATGCAAAATGGTACAGCCACTCTGGAAAACAGTTTGGTAGTTTCTTACAGAGTCAAACATACACTTACCACAAGATTCAGCAATCCCAGTCCTAGGTATTTACCCAATGAATTGAAAATTTATGTTCATACAAAAACCTGTACACAAATACATATACCAGCTCTATTCATAATTGTTAAAAACTAGATGCAACCCAAATATTGTTCAACAAGTGAATGGATAAACAAACACTGGTATATCCATACAGTGGAATACTACTCAGCAATATTAATAAAAAGGAGCGAACTATTGATATACTTAACAACTTGAATGAGCCTCATAGGCATTATGCTGAGTTAAAGAAGCCAGTCTGAAAAGGTTGCATGCTATATGATTCCATTTATATGGAGCTCTTGAAAAGACAAAACTAGAGTTATGAAGACAAGGTCAGTGGTTGCCAGAGTGTAGTGGTGGGGAGAGGGTGTGACTATAAAGGGATTACAAAAAGGAGTCTTTTGGGGGGCGATGGAACTGTTCTGTAACCTGATTGTTGAAATTCATAATACTATATTCCCCATCTCAGAAAAAAACCCTGCCTTTTCCAGCTTCTCTTGCCACTAAGGTGTAGACATATGACTTAGGTTCTGCCAGTCAGATGTGACTGTGCCAGGCTTCGGTTTAGAATTAAGCTAAATGTGGACAGAGGCAGGGCAGGGGACATCCACTTTATTGGTGTGTGGCAGCAGAGTCAGATTCCAGGATCGAAGCCAGTAGCAGCAGCTTGCTGTGGTAGTAGCAGATGAAGCATAGTTCTGAGTTCTCTCTGGCTACTCCACCAGAGCTGGTCCAAAAAGCCCAGCCTACAGTTTGTTCCATTAGCTTTTCCACAGATTCTGTAACATATCTGATACTCTGTAATACATTTCTGCCAATTTAAACTAGATAAGAGTGGATTCTGTTGTCTGAAAGCAAAAACACTAATGAACATATTTATGTATGACTAATGGTATTGCTCAATTCCCAGCCCATGGCCTGTTTTTCAAACATACCATTTAATCATAATAACCAGTTATTAACCATGAAAAGCAGCAATTTCCAGAGGGGAACATCTGGATGTCCTTTTAAGATGGATAAAGAAGGAGCCATGAGTCCTTAAATGGCCTAAAACTCCCTAACAATACTCTGGCACTTGAAGTGGTAAAATATTGATTCCAAGTAAATTGGTTGATTGATTGCAATGAAGGCCACAGCAATTACTCCCATGCTGGGATACGTGGCCCTTTGCACTGTGACTTTGCCTCTCCTTCCTTCAAGAGATAGTATCTGTTTCTTCACTCCCATGAATCTGAGCTGACCTTTGACTTGCTCTGACCTATAGCATGTGATGGAGGGGACATCGTGGGAGATCTGAGCCTATTCAATAAGGCTTTTCCTCTGTCAGAGCTACCAACCAGCTTGAGAAAAAAAAAAAGAAAAAAAAGAAAAAAAAGTAAAGAAAAAAAATAGATTAGAAAAAAAAAAAGAAGCCTTTGAGGCTTTCACTCTTGTTCTCTTTAAACCCATGTCAAGAAGGCTGGGAGCCTAAATTTCCTGGGAGCCTGAAAGACATAGAGGCCCCTGAGCCATACAGCAACCAGATTTCAAGGTGAGGCCAAATGGGACTTTTTTTTGGTTTTTTTTTTTTTTTTGTTTTTTGTTTTCCCAAAGCTACCCTGCCTGGTAAACACTGACTCGCTATGTGAGTCTGACACACACGACCAATGGCACTGCACCTGGCACTCTAGGGTCCTGTACTGCTGGCAGCTGGGCAGTGACTCAGAGTTTTCCAGGAGGGCAGAGAAAAGCTGATGAAACCCATGTTCGTACACGCAGTCCACACACCAAAAAAAAGCCCCCCTCGGGGCAGCAAGGCGTGGGGGTGGGGTCTGTGCCCTCTCCAACACATCTGCCAGGCTGTCTACTGCCATTTTCTGGATTCTTGCTCCCTGGCAAAGCTGTCTTGCCTGTCCACGCTCACCATGACTCCGTCGTATAAAGGCATCATGAGTAGACAGGGCTGAGA
>CAUYRT010087997.1:0-12752 GCA_963574885.1 Lepilemur ruficaudatus | reverse complement strand
TCAAACTCCTGGGCTCAAGCAATCCTTCTGCCTCAGCCTCCCAAGTAGCTGGGACTACAGGCATGAGCCACCATGCCCGGCTAATTTTTTCTATATATTTTTAGTTGGCCAATTAATTTCTTTCTATTTATAGTAGAGATGAGGTCTCCCTCTTGCTCAGGCTGGTTTCAAACTCCTGACCTTGAGCGATCCGCCCACCTCGGCCTCCCAGAGTGCTAGGATTACAGGTGTGAGCCACCGCGCCAGGCCTTGATGTCTTCATCTTTGATGGAGCCTACTTCAAATCTGTCCTCACCGTTGCGAGTGCACTGTGTAAAGTACACATCTGATGCATTGCTTCCATACTTAGTTCTCTTTATTGCTTTCCATTCTATAGAATGGAAGCCTTGACCCTTAGTATGGATGGCATAAAAGGCTGTCCTGTTTTATCTCGTACCTCACACTTGATAATTTGGCAACAAAGAGCTCCTTGTAGCCCGTTTCTCATGCCAACTTGCCTCCCCCTTCCTTCTCTAACCCTCCAGGATGGTTTGGGTGTCCCCTTCAGTGCTTCTCGTTAGGAAATGTACTGTGCTATTTCTGTCGTTGCACGTTGTACTTTGTGTTTCTAAGTATTAGTTGACTCCCACACTGGGCAGTGAACTTGGTGCAGGGACATAATATTCCCCAGAGCTTCGCATAGTGCCTGGCACTCAGTCTGTATGAGTAAGGAAATGCCCACACATAGTATTGACCTGAATGGATTTTGGAAGGTGCTTAGTTTCCTTTAGTGAGTCTAAAATTATTATAATAGTTACAGTATCTGAGAGGAGGCTGCACTGGAAGCAGTATAGCATGGTGGTGAAGGCCCAGGTGACCTGAGGTGAGTTACTGAACCTTTCTGTGCCTCCGTTTCTTCCTCTATAAAATGGGGGTCATAAAAGGAGTTTACTGCGAAGATTACATGAGAAAATTTAATCTTGGAGCGTAAGTGCTTAGTGAACACTCTTCTCTTTATTTACTGTTATCATATGGTATTCCAGAAAACAATGTAGATGGTTTTATAAATTTATATTTTAGATTGATTAAGGGAATCGGTATTACGTGGTTACTTGATGTCTGTTATAAATAGCATCAGTGCTTTTGTATTAATAGTTATCCAGGTAGAAGTTCTTGGCATTTTCTTTGACAGCCTCTCCCTACTGCACCCCTCCAACCCAGATACACATAGACACACTTAATCAGTCGTTAAGTCTTGTAAATTCTGCCAGCAAAATGTCTCTTCTATTCCAAACAATCCTACCCATCTTAGTCAGATGACTCTTCCTAAAGCATAGCTTCAGTCATGTTACTGAATCATGTAGTGGGAAGCCCACTGCCTACTGAATGACGTGCTGTGTAGACTCCTTGGCTCAGCTTCTGGTGCCTTTTGCAGAATGGTGCAAGATTCCTTTCTAGCTTTATCTCTAGTTATCCTCCTGGAGGGGCCTCATGCTTTAGCCAGATGGGGCCACTCTTCATTGCGCTGCACAGCCCTGCTTTGCTGCTGGGGTGGGGGGGAGTGCATTCCTGTCCCCACAAACTTTGGCTGTTAAAAGTCTGCCCTTTAAGACAACACAAACACCACCTTCTTAAGACCTTAAAAGAATCTTTGCACCCAAATGTGTTCCTGCCTTCCTTCCCTGGACCTGCAGAACACTGTCTCCTCTCATGGCAGGGAGGTTCTGCTTTTGGTCTGTTTTCTGTGTACCTGACTTATTCTTTTTTTGATCATAAGGTTCCCAGGGAAGAGACTGTCTTATTTATCTCTGACCCTTGTGGAAGCCAATATTTTTGACCTTCAGTGTTCAGTAAATATTTGGACTTTGTTCTTGAAATGCTTTTTGTGGGGGCAGAAGACAAATCACAGTTACTGTGTGCAAGTCACCATTCTTCCAAGTGTTTTACACTTATTATGCCCTTTCATCTTCTCTGTTCCCCAGTCAGGCATAGGCACTGTTAGTATTCCTCTTTTCCAGATGCAGAACCTGAGACCTAGAGAAGTTATATAATTTGCCCAAGGACTGAGACATACATCTGACAGTATTCACAGTCATGACCCCTAAGTCCACGTAACCTCATAACTGAAGTATAACCATTGAGCAACACTTCCCATTTTTCAAAGAATAAATAGTCTGTACTTGACTGTTCTCCCAGGGTAAAGAAATTTCCCCCCCGTGCCTTCTACTTAATAAATGCTAATAAATGTTGATCAATGTGTATAAGGAAAATAAATTATTGGTGCGGTTTCTCCATTGAATTTTTTAATTTGAATTATAGGAATAGGCAACAACACAATAGGTATAATGAAACCAGTTACTGGTAGAAATGAGGAGGAGCTGGAAATACTGGAGATGTTAGGGGAAAAGAGACTCTGGAAAATACCCTTTTGAACAGTTTATCGGCCTCAGCCCATTTGGATTTATTTTTATCTCTAGCCAATGCACAGAGGAAAGTATTTCCTGGCTTGATTTGTTGACTATTTCTCATTGATTCTAAGTAATTTCAGGTTTTTGTTACCACTCCTGGTAAGTTAAACATCTGTGTTTCTGTTGTTTCCTTGAGGGACTGGAGAGTAACATCATTGTAAATTATCCATGGATAGTGTTAAGATCCAGAAAAACACTTTCTTGTTGTATGTTACAACAGAGTGGTCACCCTGCTGCTATGCTAACCTCTCCATGAGGTTTATCCCTTTGTGCAGGGAAGAGCCATGACTTTGGAGTCAGTCAGCCTGGGTCCAAATTCTACTTTTTTAGTTGTATGTACTTGAGTAAGTTACTTAACCCCTCTAAGTTGTTTCCTTTTCTGTAAGATGGGATCATAATAAATATAAGGTAATACAGTGCCTGACACTATAAATGTTAGTACCTCCAAAGCACTCCCCCATAAATGTAATGTGAGCCTTTGATTATTGATCTAAACTTAATAATTTCATATCTTTTTTCCATTTCCCTTTAAAAATTTATCTTCAGAGCTTTTTCTCATTTTCCTACATACTATGCCCACATGCAGATTAATTATATTTCAGTAAAATGTCTACCGGCATGTTTCTTGTTTTATGCATTCTTGAAAGTTGTATGGCTGTCAGAATTCTGAAAGTTGAACCATGTGCTCTACACACTCATTTAAAAGGACCCTTTTTTGAGTTTGGCTTTTTTTTTTTGAAGCAGAACACACTGGTAATGACTTCCACATTTACCTTCCGTATCTTTACTTCTTTCTGCTGACTGGTTTGCTTGTTCTGATCAGAATCTTGGTAATTGATGTCCACCCGAGAAATTCCTACAGATGTTCCAGCCTCTGTCTAGTCTGGATAGCCAGAGGAAGGTTAAGGTCTTGTAAAATTGCCACCTTCCTAGTCTGTTTCCTATCTACCCTGCAGCAATATTGGCTTTTGGGAAGCTGATTAACCCAGACCAAATTTACCATCTCTGGGTCTTTGGTCTGGCATGCTTTCTTGGTTAATTCACATGACTTGGCATTTACACATGGACACCTGGGACAATCTCCCTTTGCCTCAAAGGATTAAGTAACACAGTTTGGAGTTAACTTAAAACTATTTTTTTACCTCATTAATTGGGCCCTGAGCATCTTTCATAAATCAGGAATGTGTCTTGGAAATGTAATTCTCACTAAACTCCGTCCCAAGGGTACTTTCCTATAAAAGCACATTCTTGTTTGTTCTGTCATAACACATGCATTTGATGGTTGTAATGTTGATAAAAACATGATTGAACAGGAAAGCATGCCCGTTATAAATAAGTCAATTCACTAGTAATCCATGTTCAAAGCATACATATAGCTTTATTAAACATAGGACACCTCTAGGAAAATCTTACATTTTAAAGCAAAATGGTCTAGTTCGGCAGTAAATCTGAAGGAATCCTCTACTTAAAAAAATAAATATCGAAACCTGATGTATTCATATAAGTAATTGCTAATGCCAATGAAATATATGCAAAGAGTAGAAAAAACCAGGTTCTGATGTTCAGCTGTGGCTCACCTACCGTGTGATCCTACACAAGCCAGTGAATTGTATTTTAATAGAGGACTAACTTTTGACATCTTTTGAGTTTTATCAGGGAGGTGGCAGAACTTACTACCGTTTATTCAACGGTGTCAGGCACTACTAGAGACTTTCCATTTTCCTAATACAGCAGCCCTGTAAGGTGGCTTTCACGCTACAGGTGGGCAGGTGGAGTAATTGACCTTGGGTCTGAGAGCTGGCTGGGAAGGCCTGGAGCAGCAGTTTGGCCAGGCCTGTCTTGCTGTACCACTGGTGCTCTTGCCTCTCTGCTCAGCAGCAGACTGCAGCCCTCACTTTTTGGAAGTTGTATCCTTTCTTTCAGGGTAAGAATGAAGAGTAGTTGGGCACAAGGTTTCTGGGATCTTAAAGACTGGTAACTCTTGTAGCTTCTCATATTCATAACATGCCAGCTGAGTACAGTAATTAAGTTTTTGCTCATACATCTTTTTTTTTTTTAGACAGAGTCTCACTCTGTTGCCCGGGCTAGAGTGAGTGCCGTGGTGTCAGCCTAGCTCACAGCAACCTCAAACTCCTGGGCTCAAGTGATCCTCCTGCCTGAGCCTCCCGAGTAGCTGGGACTACAGGCATGCGCCAACATGCGCAGCTCATTTTTTCTATATATCTTTAGTTGGCCAATTAATTTCTTTCTATTTATAGTAGAGACGGAGTCTCGCTCTTGCTCAGGCTGGTTTCGCACTCCTGACCTTGAGTGATCCACCTGCTTTGGCCTGCCAGAGTGCTATTACCGGCATGATTACAGGCATGAGCCACTGCGCCCGGCCTGCTCATACATCTTGATATAAGTTATGCAAAGTAAAATGGAGTCGCTTTGCAATTTTAACTAATTTTTAGATATAGATTAAAATTTAGCACTGATAACTATACTTTAGGCTTATGAGAATATAGGAGCCTTGTTTAAAATGTTAAATAAGAAAATATTAAATGTAAGCTGGAGTGAGGTCTTAATTCTCATATAAGAAGTTACTGATAAATAAAATGAGTCTATGGTCTTTTTTCCCCCTATGATCTTTCATAGAGATATTTCAAAGCGAATTTTATATGATTGTTTTTGTTCCTTGCCAGACAGTGAGTTCTTCCTTCATTGAAAGTCCACTGGCAGTTGCAGCTTTTGCAAAGTTGATTCTGCAGGAGCATGTATCACGTCAGCTTGTTTCATTTAGGGGCTAACATCCAAAATACATTTCTGCCCCAAGACTGCAATAAGATTATATAACGTACTGGATAATTTCTGTGATTATTTTTTTCTGATTATTTGTGGTGAAGTAAAGCTTTATGATCTGTGGCAGGGTGAGAGCAAAGACATTTTAAGTGAAAAATAAAGTTTCATTAAGCAACTAGGAATTGTAACTGTAAAGGCCATCAACGTGTATCCCCCCTTCCTTACTTAAAGGGTGGTTTAAAGCTACTGTCCCCAACCCCCAGGCCACAGCCAGCCCCTCTCTGTGGCCTGTTAGGAACCAGGCTGTACATCACCGCCTGAGCTCCGTCCGCCTCCCTGGAGCCAAAAAGCTTGGGGACCACTGGCTTCAGGTGTATACTAGTGTATCTCTGTTGGTTGTTATCCTTTTAAATTTGTTATAAAATTCCCTTAGGCATAACATAAGGCAATATTGTATATATAATTAGTGGGAGCAAAGTTCTCTGTTCTTCTGTTATTAAAATAGTATCAGATGAACTGTTAAGGAATTGCTCCTTCCTGAAAATGTGTGTTTATCTACTGGCCAGTTTTATGATGTCCTTTTGGGCACTAAGCATGCGTTAAATTGCATGGTTAGATTGATTTGGAGTAATTTCTTTTTGAAAGAATATGTGCCAATTCTTTTGCCTCTCCAAAGGAAGAAATGGTTTCAGACCGTGGGCTCTGTGCCTAATGTCAATTCCATAAGGCTCTTCTGTTGTGTTTTTCCTCCCCCCGGCCCCCATACCCGGACTTTGCCATGAGGAAGATGTGTACCTATGATCAGGCATTTCTTTACTTTAGGGTTATTCGTCGTTTCAGAGAGCATGGACTTTTGAGAACAGGCTTAAGTTGAGGGAGGCAAAGTTATATAAACTGTATTCTTAGTTAAATATTTGCTTCCAGGGAAGGTGAAAAATGCTTTGTACTTTTTCCTTTGGCTTTTTTCCTCCTAAAGAGCTTGTCATGCAACAACAACAAAAAAGTGGCCAAAGGCAGAGAAACTCTTCTCTTTTCCATGTTGATTTGTTTTTATTGTAAGACAGACCTTTCATGTTTTATTGTTATGAAGTTTAAACCTGGCCTAGAGGTGCCAATCTTTAGTGGAAACAGCTGCAGAGTTGCTGTCCCCTGATCAGGTGGGACTTTCTTTGAAGCAACATGTTGCCTTTTAAAAGAGAATTGAGCATGTGAGAACTTGAATCTGTGAAACTCATCAGCAGTTCCTCCATTGTTTATCTCTTAAGTAACTGAGATAGCTAACTTTAAGTAAAACGTTGCAATTAAAAATCATTTTTTCTGAAGAAACTAGTCTTTGTTACTTTGTGTCTTAAAAATATAGAAATGAAGAAAAAAAATCAGCCTTAAGAATTGAAGATAGTAGCCCAATTTAACTGAGACAATAGAGCGCATTCCTTGATAACACTTTCTTTTGGCTGGTCTGAGCTGCAATTTTGATCTCGTGTTTATACTTATGGATAAAGGTTTGTAATAGGAGGTTGGGCATATGTCTGAATTCTAGAGATTGAAGATTTTCTGCTCTGTATTGATTGATGGTGAAGCGTTTCTCATCTTTTTGACTGAGCGATAACTGGTAGCAGTGGACTTAGCATCATTCTTGGTCTTCTACTAGGAAAAGTTGTGCATCAGAGAGCTTTCTTTCCTTGGGGGAAAATAGAAGAGACAAGCGTGGAGTCAGAGGGACAAGAAAAATGCTGAAATATTTTCCTTTTGGGCTTTTGATTTCTTTGCCAAAAAATTGCCTCCAGATGGAGAAGAGCGAAAGCTCTGATTGTAAGCCATTATGTTTTTACTGGCCTACCTCCCCATCCCATTGCCTGGTTTGGAATCTGTAAGCCAGCCCAAATCCTTTACCTCATTTTCTAGTACCAATTTACTGTCTTACTCATCTTCCAGCTGCAAGGGGTGAGGCAAGTTGCCCTGAAATTGAATGCTGTGCCATTTTATGAACCGAGCAACAGCAGATGCTTGCCAAGGAGTATCAGTATCAATGGCTTCCATTTCTCTGAAGTTCTTGAATCACGCCTACCAGGTAGATTTCTTGTGTCTGTGACTTGTGTGGTAGGATTAGTCTGGGAATGAATCTAAACAAGCCCTTTTGGCTTTGTGTAGACTTGTTACTAGTGTTCTCGGCTGTTGATTGGGGAGCACAGTTCGTTTTTGGACTGTATCTTCACGGGCAGTCGAAATCTTGACACTCCAATTTCTCTCAAGAGGTAGTGATTTAGGGGTTGAAATTTCAGGGGAATCCTGTGTCTGGGCATAGTGGGTACAGTGGCATTGGAGTCTGGCAGACTTGAGCCTGGTTCACTGCTCTACAACTAACTAAACAGAGTATCCTTGGGCAAGGTATTTTCTGCATCTGGAAAATGGGTTGTTTGGTTTAAAAGAATATGGGGGCTGAGGGGAGAGAATATTGGATACTCATGTGTGATACTCACATGTTAGTTCCTTTCCCTTTTCATCATGTCAACCTTGATTACAGTATGTAAACTGACAAGTTTTCCACCATTTTGTTAAATTATATGGAAATTGGGATGACAAATGATTTTCAGATATTACATTTTGAAGTTGGGCACCAAAATACTACCTAACACAGGATCTGTTGGATAGGGCAAAGTAAGGATTTTTCATTAAAATTTGTGTTTGTATAGATACAGTCACATATATGAAACACACATCATGGCCACATATATATGGTAAGAGAGAATGATCAGAAGTCACTCTGTGTAAATAGCATAAATATTAAATACTTTCTTTAGGCTAACACCAGCTGGATTGTGCATAGGTGCAAAAAGAATTACTGGGATCAGAAAAGATATAGATTAGCTTGCTTGCTCTTGATGAAGTTTTTTGCTTTTGGAGCAGAAAGGTCAGGGTGATGGACTGCGGAGTACTTTGAATTTTTACACTGTGCTAGCCTGAAATCATGGCTAGACAGAGAAGAAACTCAGAATTTCAGTAGCACAAATTTGAGAGCTATTAAGTGAGAATCAGGATTTGTATCTGATACTTACGTGTAAAGAGGTTGGTCAGGGCACGCGCATTGGACCGTGGAGCAACACTCAGGAAGGAGCATCAGAAAACTCTGAAAGGTCTTTGAAAATCACTGTCCATCAAGTCTGAAAAATTAAAAAGAATCAGATTTTAGCTCTCTCCTTTCACGTGTGTAGCTTATTTTTTTAATAATGGAGAAGTTAGTTTATCTTAAAGTATGGGACATGTATCACTACAGTATGTGAGGTGATTTTTTTTTTAAGTTGTATCACAGACAAATATTTTTAATATACTTTGAGAAAAAAATTGTAACTCTCAAATCTATGATTATACCAATATTATTATTTGAGGCTAAGTTTATTAAATACATGCATTGATTTTTTTAAGAGGTGGTGTGTAGATTTAGCAGAAATTACAAAGGTGGCACCAGATGACCATGGTTTCAGAAATACTGATAAAAATAAGGATCTGTTTTTGTTTTTTTAAAGAACTTTCCTCTTTTCAAGCTTAGATTTCCTGTGAAATTTAATTTAAAATTAGATATCCAATTTATTTTTCTACCAGACCACTAACAAAGGCTTATGTTTGTCTTTTATTTTAAAAGATAGCGGTTAAAAATGCTCTATGAGTAAAAAGAGGATTAATCTCCACAGTTGGGGCTCACGAGGCATGTCGCTTTCCTCTCTCTGGACACTGACTTGTGTGCTGGTGCAGCCTTTAGGAATCATTTTGGATCACTCGTTTCCATCTTCCTGAAAAAGTAGCTGCCGCTCAAAGTGCTGAAGTGACGAGGGAGCTTCGTGTGTGTTACTGTTTATCTGACGTTTTGACTGTGGCACCCCTGTGTGAGGTGGGTGGGAGAGCCCAGGATGCAGAGAGGATCTATTCTAGAACAGTCTCTTGGCTTGTTCCCCTGTCCCCACCCCACACCCCACAACTTTTCTGGACAGAATGGGGAATAAAGTTTTATTTATTTTTATTCCCCCTATGGGCAGGGGACCAAAGGCATCTATAAAGCCTCTGACAATAAGAAAGGTTGGAAATGAGAAAATCAACTCTATACCTAATTATGAAAAAAAAAATCTGTTTTATGATGTTCACATTTAAGAAATGTTAATGTTATCTCTGTCAAGTTTCTATTATCATAGCAGTCTGTATTAAAAAAGAAAAAAAAGTTTCTATTATGAGGTTTAACATGATTTTTCTCCCTCTTTGTAGGTACTGGTTTGGGATTAGGAATTGTTTTCTCACTTACCTTCTTTAAAAGTAAGTTTGACTTTATTATCTTTTCAACACAGTGTCATAGCGTATGCGTACACACAGCAGGGACACTTTCAGAAGATGTGTCTCAGTGGCTGCCAGACGTTTATGAGGTTAGGTAGGTAGGCCAAAGCATGTGGACTTAAGAGGTCAAAATGGGTCGGGCATCTCCAGCTTTCCCCCTGGGCATTGAGTCAGGGTGCCTCTTATCTTAAATATGATATCATTTCAAAAGCCTGTACTTGATGCCAGTGAGTCATTTGGCCAAATCTACATGCTTCAGTATTTCCAATTAATTATAATTTTTTCTAGAGGAACTTGAAAATGAGAGTCCTGCTGGTAATAAAACCAAGTAGACCAGAAATGCACATGCTTCTGGGCCAAAAATTCTCCTAAGCAAAGGGCAGGCAATATTCCTTTTATTCTGTGGAAGAACTTCTGAAGTTTGGATATTGAATAGAAGGCAGAGGGGTCGCTTTGATCTCTTTCCATGAAGAACTGACAGGAAATATATAACAAGAGAACTATAATTAATATAGTGCTGATATGAAGGAATCATTTATGGATTGGCTTACTATGATCAAAGGATGTAAATATTGGTGAAATTCTTACATATATTTAGAATTCAAGTACCTTGCTGAAAGGTGTTATTACTTCTGATATGGTTAAATTATTTACATTGAGCAGATGATTAGAACTGATACAGAACTTAAAGGGTTCAACTGTGTCTAGTGTTGGCGTATTGTACCACTTATTTTCCTTGAACCTAGCAACATAGGTACTTAATAAATATTTGCTAAATTAATAAGTTTACTAATTAACACCCCCCCCTTTTGACCACTGATGAAACATGGATAAAAATGTATGATTTATTATAGTTATCAGTATGATGCATATTGAATATTTATTGAACCCTAAGCAAATGTATTTTAGGGGATTGGGGAGCTTTATTATCTCTTAATGGTTCCCTGGTGGGATTTTCCTCTTTCTGATCTCTAGGAAGAATGTGGCCATTAGCCTTTGGTTCTGGCATGGGATTGGGAATGGCCTACTCCAACTGTCAGCATGATTTCCAGGCTCCGTATCTTCTACATGGAAAATATGTCAAAGTATGTACAAAATTTATATTTCTCTTTCTGTTAGAAGGAAAAGAGGTTTCTCCTGAGCCCTTGAAGAATTCTTTAGAGTGTATGTAATGAATAAACTGTGTGTGTCATTGTGGCACCACTGAGATCCTAATTGCTCTTTGGCCTTTGGTGACGTCAGCACTGCATTGGTGCTAAAAGTCTCTCCCCTGTGCCTTCAGATGCGCACGTGCATTCAGGTATATACGCATATGTTAGCTGATTGAAATTAATGAACTTGCCTGAGTGTTCATCATCAGTGGTAGATTTGTGTTAACTGTCTGTGAGTAGCACTTTTCATTTAAGTTCTCAGAGTGTCCTGTAAACATCTCACACATACTTAAGCTAAAACCAAAGACTACAGGGACTCAGCCATTATTCTGTGTTTTAATTGAAGAAGGCAGTTTTGACTATAAGTCCCGCATGATTCTGCTGAAGTCCTATTCTTCAGGTGGATTTTTAATGCTGCAAACAAGCCGGAAAATTATTACCCATATCTCAAAAAGGAAAAAGGTAGCATGCTTCCTGAAGGGTTTACATGTAGCCACCTTTCCGTTTTTCTTTCTTTCTTTCTTTTTTTAAGAGACTGGGCCTCGCTCTGTTGCCCAGGAGTGCAGTGGCATCATTATAGCTCACTGCAGCTTTGAACTCCTGGGCTCAAGGGATCCTGCTGCCTCAGCCTCCCGAGTAGCTGGCACTACAGGCATGTGCCACCATGCCTAACTAGTTTTATTTTTTGTAGAGACAGAGGTCTTGTTGTGCTGCCCAGGCTGATCTTGAACATCTGGTCTCAAGTGATCCTCCCACCTCAGCCTCCCAAAGTGTTGGGATTACAGGCATGAGCCACTGCGGCCACCTCCCTTTGCCTTACATTAGATGATTGGTTACCCTGGGGTTTAAGTGACAGGATCATGGGAAGCTGGGTGCTCAAGGGCAGAGGTGGTACTTACTTTTGTATCCCCATGGTCTGAAACAAAGTAGGCACTTTGTTGTAAGATGAATGTAAGGTGAATGAATGCAGTAAACAGTTTAGTCTATTAGAGGTAAGTGCTAATGGTCTCAGGCTTATTAAGGCATAACTCCTGTAGCAGCACAGCCTTCACTGAAGAGCTTCACACTCCCTGTATGCATTGATCTTCCTCTTTTCAGCTTACCTTTGAGCTAGAGTCACTATGATCAGGGCAGCAGTGGGGCTAGGGGAAAGAGCACAGAAGCTGGGAGACCTGGGCGCAGACTAGGCGGTTCACTTCCAAGCTTTCATTTTCCACCCATAAAATGAGGGTAGTAATTTCTACCAGTAGAGTTGTTGAGAGAATTAAATGTGAAAATGAGGCAGGCACAGTGGTACATACCTGTAGTTCCAGGTACTCAGGAGGCCAAGGCGGGAGGATTGCTTGAAGCCAGGAGTTTGAGACCAACCTGGGCAACTTCGTGAGACCCCATCTCGAAAAAAAAGATCAGATGTGAAAATGTTTTTAAGCTGTGAGGTGCTATATAAATAGAAACACTGGTTATTATAGTTGAGGCCTACCAAGAAAGGGTGATTGACTTGTCCATTGTTCCACCATAATAACAAGTAGAGCGGAAAATGTGGTACAAACGCATGTCCTAATTCTAGTCGAGGGCTGTAGCCACAAGGGTCACCAAATCTCAAATAGCATCCTATCATGGCCCCCCAGCTTCCATCATAGTACCCGCTCACACTCTGGCAGCTGCCTGCCTGCTAACCTGTGTGTGCTGGGGGGACAGTGGGAGCAGGGAGAGTTAATACTAATGAACCAACCCTGCGCCAAAGCAAGAGGGAGGTCATCAGAGGGACAGTGCCAGAAGAGGTGCAGCTGTGTGACACCAAAGGCCATGACAGCCCCTCTCCACTGCTCCTGGCTCCTCACTTTCCTGGCACTAGAGCCAAGTGTCGGGAACAGAAAGGAGCAGGGAAGGCTGGGCGCGGTGGCTCACACCTGTAATCCTAGCACTCTGGGAGGCCGAGGTGGGAGGATCGCTCAAGGTCAGGAGTTCGAAACCAGCCTGAGCAAGAGCGAGACCCCGTCTCTACTAAAAATAGAAAGAAATTAATTGGCCAACTAAAAATATATAGAAAAAA
>CAUYRT010087996.1:0-11065 GCA_963574885.1 Lepilemur ruficaudatus | reverse complement strand
GAGGAGGAAAAGAGCATCTCAGAGCGCCGGGAGGATCGGAAGCTGGATGAGCTGCTAGGCAAGGACCACACCCAGGTGGTGAGCCTTAAGGACAAGCTGGAATTTGCCCCTAAAGCTGTCCTGAACAGAAACCGACCAGAGAAGAATTAATGGAGGACACAGGGCCCTATGGCCCTACTGTGGGCCATGACTGGTCCTGGCACCATGTCGACTCAGCTGCAGAACCCACATCTGGTTTGCTTTGTTGCTTATTCTGGCCCGTCCCCCACCACACAGCTACACACATACTGGCTATTCCTTGATGGCCAGGCAGACACAGCAGCAGCTGAGGGGCCAGTGAAGAGGAAGGCTCTTGAGGGTTCTGGCCAGAAGGCTGCATCTGTTGCATGGTGGCCACAACTGCTCAGGCATCCCAGCTTATGGGCGTACTTCCAGGAAGAGTGTTATGAAATGAACACTGGCTGCCAGTCTCCATGGAGAGGTGTTTTGGCCTCAAGTGGGAATGGCCGGGATTGGGTGTTGCTTTTCAGAGGGATATATACATGTCCAGTTTCATTTTGCACTGGGAAGAATTCAGAAATCTACAGGGCTCCCTTCACAAGTTCGCCCTATCCTTTGTGCTAGTTCTTCCTGAAATTCTGTCTTGTCAGCTCAGGAATGGGATTCCTTGGGGAAGGAAAGCATTTCTCTGTTCTGGGAAGCCCAGGCTGCTCTTTTTGGGGCAGGGAGAAACATGTGCCTGGTGAATTTGCTTGAAAACAATCACCATCTTCCACCTCCCATCACTGTATAATGCAGAACTTGATTAAAGTTGCATCTGAGAACCATAAAAAAAAAAATAAAGATGGGTTCAACTGTAGTTTAATTTTCTTAAAAAAAATACAGTAACATGGGAACACCTTGATTCCTTCCTCATGAAACTTTAGATGTGACATTATAAGATGGACTCAGAGATGTGCTTCTTTCTCTCCTGTTTTTGTTTATTGATATAATGACACATTGTAAGAATTTTATCTTGGAGACATTACCTCACACAAAGATGGCAACATTAAAGAAACTTGGTAATTCACTCTACTTATGTTGTAAATTTATTAAATATTTTACTACTTCTCTGAAACTTAAAAATGGCTACCATTTATTAAATGCCTATTTATTAAAGACTATGCTTAAGGATTAGCATATGTTATTTTATTTCTGTACAACTCTGATGTTAAGTATCATTACCTCATTTTATCAGTTAGGAAACCAAGGTTCCAATGTGACATTATGTAATTTGTTCATGGTTAGAGAATGGTAAATGTGGGCACACTAGTAAATATTGCAGAGCTGTGAGCTTAAGTTGAGGTAAATATTTTATCTAAATGGGCCACGTGCTTTGCCCTTAAAATAGAAATTAGGCAGTTGGTTTTTAAAGTTTCATATAGGTGGGATCTGTCAAGCTTAAGGTCTTGTGATGATTTCACTCAATTCAAGAGGCTTTAGTCTGCTGAAGGTCAAATACAACTTTAATTTCTTGCTGAAGATGGTAATATATTAATTTTAGGTGCTATATTAAAGCTAGTCAATTCACCCATCAGACATGTGTGACAGGTATTCTTTTAAAGTTTGGGGAAACAAAGATGGTAAATAGTGTTTGCTGTCCTCCAGGAATTCACAATCTTAGATAGAAACAAGATAAGCAACTACAGTGATGAGCTGCATGACTACATTTCAATCACTGAAGGACCATATATATGATGCCACGTGGTCCGAGAAGATTAAATGGAGCCTGGTGAGATTGTAGCCATTATAGCACCATGCATTACTCATGTGTCTGTAATGATGCTGGCATAAACCTACTGCACTGCCAGTCATATAAAAGTCTAGCACATACAATTATGTACAGTGTATAATGATGATAATAAACGACTATGTACTGGTTTATGTATTTATTATACTATCCTTTTTGTTTTTGTTTTTTTAGAGTGTACTCCTACTTATAAAAAAGTTAATAGTAAAACAGCCCCAGGCAGGTCCTTCAGGAGGCATTCCAGAAGAAGGCATTGTTATTATAGGAGATGACAATTCCAGGTGTATTATTGTCCCTGTAGAACTTCCAGTGGGACAAAATGTGGAGGTGAAAGACAGTGATATTGATGATTCTGACCCTGTGTAGGCCTAGGCCAATGTGTGTGTGTCTTAGTTTTGAACAAAAGAGTTTAACAAATAAAATAAAAAAAATTTTAAATAGAAAAATAGCTTATAGAATGAGGATAAAAGAAAATATTTTTGTACAGCTGTTTTAAGCTAAGTGTTACCACAAAAGAGTCAAAAGTTACAAAGTTTATAAAGTAAAAAGTTAGAGTATGCTAAAGTTAATTTACTATTGAAGAAAGAATTTTTTTTTTATAAATTTAGTGTAGCCTAAGTGTATTATGTTTATAGTCTGCAGTAGTGTACGACAATGTCCCAGGCTCACATTCTCTCACCATGTATTCACTGACTCACCCAGAGCAACTTCCAGTCCTGCACGCTTCATTCATTGTAATTGCCCTATCTAGGTGTACCATTTTTCATGTTTTATACCATATTTTTACTGTACCTTAATGTTTATATATGTTTAGATACACAAATACTTTCCATTGTGTTACAACTGCCTACCGTATTCAGTACAGTAACATGCTGGCTATATCATATAACCTAGATGTGTAGTGGGCTATACCATCTAGGTTTCTGTATATACATTCTGTGATATTTGCACAAGGACTCAATCATCTAACCACCCATTTCTCAGAACATATTCCACCGTTAAGTGATGCATGACTGTATTGAAAACTGAATAAAGTAAATTAGAGTCAAGTGAATAATGGAATATGTATATATTTGTACATACATATTTGTACATATACACAAGTATATGAGCACCTTAGCAAATAAAATAGCCTAAAGTGATCTGTAATATCAAAAGTGAATTACTTGTTGGAGTTTAATGATAAATTAAAACCACAAATGGAAATAAGTAGGGATGCTTCTCAGCCTTGGAACTAGCAACAGGAGGAAGCTATTACTATTCCTACACATGAACAGGCAAGAAAAGGGACTAGAGAACAAGGCAAGAGCTACAGTTGTAGGAGAGCAGCTGTCTGATAGAGTAAGGTAGACATTGCTGATAAAGCCTTGACCTATTCCTCCTCCCACTTCTCTTGCCAACTAAGTGAACCTCATAGGAAGACAGAAAGCAAGATAATAAAGATAATAAAGGCTGCCCTTCAGGTTTATCCATGTTGCTGCAAATGACAGGATTTCATTCTTTTTTATGGCTGAATATATGTATTTAGATATATGTATATAAATAAAACTCATTATCCATTCATCCAGTGATGGACACTTAGGTTGATTCTGTATCTTGGCAATTGTGAATAGTGCTGCAATAAGCATGGGAGTGCAGGTATCTCTTCCACATACTGATTTCCTTTGGATATATAGCCAGTAGTGAAATTGTGAACAATGACAACATGAATGAACCTGGAGGACATTATGCTAAGTGAAACACGCAAGGCACAGAAAGACAAATACATGATCTCACTTATGTGCAATCTAAAGAAGTTGATCTCAAACAATTAGGGAGTAGACTAATGGTTACCAGAGGCTGGGGCTGGGTGTGGGAAGGGGTAACGGTTGAGGGAGGTTCAAAGTTACAGGTAGCCAGGAAGAATAAGTTCCGGTGCTGTTGCATAGTAGGGTGACAATGGTTAACAATATTATATATTTCAAAATAGCTAGAAGAGAGGATTTTGAATTTTCTCACCATGAAGAAATGATAAATATATGAGATGATGGTTATGCTGAATATCCTGATTTGATTTTTTTTTCAGTGAAGCACATTAAAATATTTATTCATATCCCCACTGTCTTAATTACATATTTATGGACTGTCCAAAGGCAATTATTTCAGTACTCCTTAGACTCCTGGAAATTTTAAATGAGCCAAGCATCTCTTGTGAAAATCAAGTTTTCAAAATCCTCACCAAGGACATCCTTAAGTCACTTTTGTGCTCCCAGATGGTATTCAGCTAGCAGCAGTCTATGCTTCAGGAATCCATCCTCTCTGTGCAAAGTTGGGGTACTCAATTCCATTTCCATCAAGTAAGGCACCTGGAAACAGTTGTAATCATCCATGCCTTGCTTCTTCATTGACTTATTTTACACTGAGTCAGGGCAGGCATAAACGCAGTTACACAGTGAGGCCTTTTCATAAACATTAAAAAATCCCCCAAATCCTATATTAAAAACACACAGGCATACAGCCAATGATCAATGAACACAAATCCACTGTCTCCCTATTTCTGGGCAAGGGAACACAGACCACGTGGGGCAAGAATGTGGCCGAGGCCAGGTCGTTCCTCTCCATCATACATTCAGGGTCCACTATGTGTTCATAGTCCAGGACCCTCGGACACCGTCAGCCTCACCAGGCTCAGGGTGGTCGCACTCCACACCGTAGCATGCTGGAGTTGGAGGCAACGTCCCTACAACCACGAGCCATCCAGGAGGCTCCAACAGAGTACCACCCATGCTTACCATGTTGCGACAGGAAAGCCTGGTTTTTTTTTTTTTTTTACCTAATGTTTGTAAATACGTACAATTAAAGACAAAAATTTTTTAAAGTCTGCCCTTTTCTTTATGTGCACTTTTCTTTGGAGAGAATGTTGGAATTCTCAGAGCATGGAAATCCTCAGTTTCAATTGTCATCTCAGTGAAGAGGAATCCCAGAAAGGGTATGTTTAAGGAAAAGGGCAGAAATTAGAGGAATGTCTGCCTTTAAGGGGTGAGAAGATGAAGAGTAGTCAATGAGAAGTGATCAGAATGGTAGAGAGAAAAACAATGACGATCAGGCAGTATGACAGAAGATCAAGGAAGAGTGGTCATTAACATCAAAAAGTTCAAAGACATTGGGGAGGGTGGGAACAAAGACTAGAAAAAGCCATTGGATTTATTGACTCACTGGTCCTTACTGATCTTCAAGAAGTGTTACAGTCACATTATGGATGTGGAAGCCACATTGTAAAAGTTTAATTTTCAGTGGAATTACAGATTACGGATTCGTCTTTCAAGAAATTTAATGGTAAGGGAAAAGGTATGCTATGTTACAGCTTGAAGTAGTAGTGGGGTCAAGGTACCATCAAAAATAACCAAGTTATATTTATTAACGGTGAAGAAGAGGGCAGTGGGAGAGTGAGATTGAAAATGCAAATCAAAAGAGAAACATGGTGGGGTGATATCCCTGCCAAGGTGGGAAGATCAGGGTTTGAGAGTACAAGAGATGAGTTTTGGCAAGATGAAGAGAGGATCCTTTCTTGGAGGCAAGAGGGAAAGAAGTGATTGATGAGAAAGAGATTTTGAAATGGAAAAGAGAAAAGTTGATTCCTCAACTCATACAATAGCTTCAAAAATAATTCAGTAAAAAAGGAAGGTCTTTTGCGAAGGTCAAGGAGGCAGTGTTGGAGTTGGGAGCATTTAGAAAAAGAAGTTTTTGAACAGCTGCCTTAGTAAATATGCTTAGTAAATGGTGAACAAAAGGATGGCTCAGCAGCTGTGAGGGTCCAGGCTAGAAATATAATTTTTAACTGCTCCTTTAAATCAAGGACTTTGTCATAGACTCCTTTGTATTCTCGATGACACCTTGTGCAGAACAAGCACACAATAAGTATTTATTGAGTTTGCTTTTGAATGAGTGGAGAAGACAAGAGAAAAAAGAAAATAAGGAAAGTGAATGCAAGAGAGTGTTTTAGCTTTCCCAGGGGATGGCAATCCTAGAAGCACTTTGCTTGCCTAATGACTTTTAAAAGTCATCTTTTTAAATACTAGTTTCATTTCCCAGGCAGCAGAATGGGGGAAATAATCTCTGCCTCTTTGTTGTCTTTTAAGAATATTGCAAGCTCTTAGTAAAATATTATTTGCATACTCTTTTGGTCTTCTTATAGACAAAATAATATAGAATTTCTCCATTTTTGTAGATTTGCTTCTGTGTGCTGAGCTGTTTTATTATAGATTGGTTAGCAAGAGTTTGGCCTATTGACATTGATTTTCTTTTGGCATTTCAGGAAGGTGAAAGAAGAATAAGCAATGAAAATTTATGACTTACAAAAATAATGTGAAAAAACCTAAGATGGAGAAATGAAAGGAAATAAGCAGTCTGATTAAACATCATCAGTCAATATCATTGTCTTTAAATAAATATTTATGTTGCAATTTTATGCAATCATTCCACTTCATCAGTATACCTAAAGTTGCATTTTAATTTCATAATCTACTTCTTGGAGGCAGTTTCTCTTTGTACTTTACTCAAAAAGTATAAACAAGCAAAATACTTTAATTTTTTTTTAAAAAGACAATAATTAGAAAAGCACTTTCTAAATCATCTATGTCTTGCTATGACATCTAATTTTTCCCTATCCTGTGGTAGAGCACATGTCTGTATTTGATCATCAATAATAAATCAGTGTTCCTTTTGGCTCTGACTTTGTTGTCGTTTTGTGTAACACCAACCACTTCCCCTTTTTTAAAAAAACCAAGGAATAATTTAACCAGAGAACATCATAGCATCTCTTTTGTGACTCTGAATTCATAATGTTAGCTTATAATGTATGCTTTAATATTAGACAAGTCCAGGTCTGACACATGGATAATGAGATTAGCTGTGGGACATCTGTCTGGCCACGGCTTCAATGATAGCCACCCTTATGCAGTAATTTTTAAGAAAGCTTTTTGGCAATTGCCGTGTCATCATTTCTTCCCCAATCCTGTACAAATAGAACAATAGCAAGTTTTCCAACTATTTTCTAAAATGTCATGATAGCAAATCTAAAAATATACCTGTGCTTATAATTATTTTGATGAATTCTTGAGGAATTATTCTTGACAGGGAATGTATCTTTATGTTGGTACTTGCTTACTGCAACACAGTGCTGAAAGGATACTCTTGAAGATAAATGTCAGAGTTTACATTTTTAAAGTTTTATTTTTTTAAATGGGTGCACAAATCCTTTGAGTTTGCATTAGATCTCAGGGTTCTGGCACTGACACAGGCCTCCAAACAGAGATGCAACTGAGGCACGCGCTGAGTCAGTGTCAGACCTATGTGCACAGCGACATTTCCCCATCTGCTCAGTGGCTGCTGCTGCCATATGCCCTTGATTTCCCAGGCTACTCTTAATTTCAGTTATTGTATTTTTTGGGTTCCAGAATTTCCATCAAAAATAGATTCTGATTTTCTGGTGAACTTCATCTTTTCAATAATCTGTTTTCTTGAACATTTTAATAAAAGGCCTTGTCTGCTAATCTAATACCTAGATTGCCTGTGAGTTATTAAATAGCTTGTATTGTCTACTTTTTTGTTAGCTTTTAGTCGTGTGACTGTCTCTTGGCAGGCCTGATAACTTTTTAATATTCATTCAATATTAAATATTGAGTATAAAATAATTGAGTATTAAAAATTGAGTATAAAATATTGTATAAGAAAGAACATCCATGTGATATTACCCTTTTTTGACAAAGATTCACTCTTTCCCCTGCTGGGTAGATAAAGCTGTTAAGCAGAAAGGCTCTGAAATACAGTGACTTAAGTTAACATCTTAGCCTTCAAACCTAAATAGCTTCAGAATTCAGCAAATATTTTGAGGGGAAACCCATCTGAGTCAGGCTCAGGCTTCCACTTTTCGCTGGAATCTTGGCCCTTTAAGACTCCAATTTTATCTCCCCAGCCCTCTGAGACCTCGTTTTACTTCTTTTTTTGTCCTCTGACAATGGCCCTTGGCCTTGGCAAAGCCCAGATGCTCAGCATCTTTCCCCATACCCAGATCTACGGGTATCCCCAGGGGAAAAGCAGCTGAAGAAGGTCAGCTCACTTTTATTTAGTTTCTCCTCTGGAATCTTGTCCATCCTCAGTCTTGTTGCTTTTGCAGCTCTCTGATTGCTTCATAGAGTTGTTTTTGGTACTTATCTAGCTTTTTCATTTGTTCTTAGAGGGAGAAAGGATCTGCTTCCATCTACGCATCATGCTTGAAAGTATATCCAAATCACTCTGAAAATGAAGAGATAACAAACTCATTTGCCAGTGATTGCACAGGTCAATGGGAGAGAGGGTTTTCTAAAAGGGAGAGCTGCTTACATCTTTGAAAGTGCATGGGGCTAGTCAGAGCTCAAAGTTACTTATAATAAGCCCTGACTGGAAAGTGAGCAAGAATGGGAAGAGGATTCTATTTTTTTCAGGCAATAGAGGCACATTTAATCAGCACCATTAAATCAGAAATACCTGGGCCAGCTCACCTTCGGCCATCTGACACAGAGTTGGTAAGAAGACCAGAAGGGTCTCCTTTTACTTTATATTTCTATATGTGCATAGATAGGCTGTACTAATCATAAAACTTTTCATGCATGATATATACACATTTGTCATTGCACTTTCCCTTTATAAAAGCTGAGTGTCTTTACATTTTCAATTTTTACCTTTTTTTAAGTAAAGCAAGTTCTACATCCTCTGCTGGCATTCATTTCAAACCTTAAAACAAAATTCATGAAAAGTTGGTCTCACAGTCATAGTAGTCACACTTCACTGAGTTAAAAATGACATCACAAATCACAAGGGCTTCATTTTAGTTCCCTGCTTTAGGCAGTATGATCACAAATGGTATATGAGCAGTTATTTTGAAGAAATGGAATGACGTCAGCAAAATATCTTAAATAGATACATTTCAAACTTTCTTCAGAGGATGAAAAATTAAAATGAAACAATGTCTTTCCCAAAGAAGATTTAAAAAAATGTAGTCAAGTTTTCCCAGACCAAACTGGCCTTTCTGGTTTATTCTTTACATAATTACAAATTCAAGGTAGAACCAAAAATATAGGAAGATAAATTCTCATGAGCATGAAGAATCATTTATGGAACTTCTATTATGTGACAGGCACTGTGCATAATTAACATATTATGTATCAAGAATCCCTTTGGCAATCTAGTGGGCTATGGAAATCTTAGAATGTTTCTAAATGCATCAAAATAAAATATACAGAATTACAAAGTAACCCAATTATTTGAAATAATATTATCACATATTTTAAAAGTAAATTTATAATATATTAAGATACGTGGTTTTTTAATTAACTTATTAAACAGCAAAAATCTAATGGCAGGCCTAATATTTGCCATAATTTTGAATTAGTAATGACCATAAATAATATCTCAAGACAGCTATTATTGTAATATGATATGAAAATCTTAGTGATTTCTATTGGTAATGAAATTGCAGGTAACCTAGTACTACTGAGAGTTGTTTTTTTTTTTCTTTTGGGGGAACCTATATTTATATTATAGAAAGAAATGCTAAATTTCTGTTAGAGGCTAGTGCAAATAAAGATGTCATTTTTTTCCTATCCAAGTTCACAGGCCCTCTGAATTCTATCTATGTCTTTTCAAGTGTCCTCAGATTTGGAACTCTTGCTTTAAGTATTCATCCTTTTCCACAAGCTGTGCACAGCCTCAGGGTACTAGGAAGTTCTGAGGAAGAAACAAACAACTACTCTGCATCCTTAGGTCCCACGCGTGAAAGATCCTACTTGTTGGCAAGGATGCACTTCCTGACAAGAATGCAGGTATTCTGTTTACTAGTGTACACATGACTCTGCCTTGCCCAGTGCCCTTGCACCGTTCCTGAGAATCATGAGGTTGCATTGACGTTTAAAAGTCTTCTGGTACAATCAAAATATCCTGCCCTAAAAAGAAGAATGGTTGAGTTGTTACTGTGTGTCGGGCCCAGTGCTATGTATGTTACTGTACCTGATTCTCATAGCAACCGCGCAAGGTAGATATTATTCTTCCCAGTTTACATAGATTCATTTATTTATTCAGAAAAAATATTTACTGGTTGACAGTTTTTGATTTAAAATATATATATATAGGATATCCATTGTGTGTCTGTTACTAAACTAGGTGTGGGATTTAAAATACATACACAGTTGCTGTCCTTATAGACTTCCTATTTTAGGAAGACAGACAGCAATAAATAAATTATGTAATTACAAATTGTGATAAGTGTTTTAAAAAGAACACACAAGTGGTTGGGTCTGAGATTTAAAAGGGACCTATTTCAAAAAAACAGGATTGTCAAGGAAGGTATCCCTGAGAAGGTAACACTTAAGCTGAAATTAGAAGTATTCAATATGAAAAGGAACTAATCATGCAAAAAAGCAAAGGAACAAGTATCCCAGGCAGAAAGGACAGCAAGAGAAAGAGCAAAGCCTGTTAGGCAGGAAAGAGTTGGCATTTAAAAAAATTTATTATTTTTTAAATTGGGGTTAAAAAAACCACATACAATTTACCATTTTAACCATTTTTAAGTGTGCAGTTCAGTGGCATTAACTATATTCACGTTGTTGTACAGCAGATCTCTAGAACTTATCTTGCAAAACTGAAACTATACCTATTGAAAGACAGCTTCCCATTTCCCCTCCCTTCAGCTTCTGGAGGAAACAATGCTACTGTTTGTTTCTATGATTTGACTATTTTAGATGCCTCATGTAAGTGAAATCACACAGTATTTGTCTTTTTGTGATTGGCTTATTTCACTTAGCATAATGTCGTCAGGGTTTATCCATGTGGTAATATGTGACAAGATTTCCCTCCTTAAGGCTGAATAATAGTCCACTGTATGTATAATATATACCACATTCTGTTTACTCTTTCATCCCTTGATGGCCACTTGGGTTGCTTCCACCTTTTGGCTATTGTGAATAATGCTGCAACAAACATAATATGCAAATATCTCTTCAAGATTCTGCTTTCAATTCTTTAGCATATACGCCCAGAAGCAGGTTTGCTGGATGATATGGTAAGTCTATTTTTAACTTTTTCAGGAGTCTCCATACTGTTTTCCATAGTGACTGTTACTTTTATATTCCTATCAACAGTGTACAAGGGTTCCAGTTTCTCCATATCTTCAACAACACTTGTTATTTTGTTTTCTTGATGATGCCCATCTATAATGGAGGCAAAGTGATACCTCATTGTAGTTTTTTTTTTTTTTTTTTTTTT
>CAUYRT010087995.1:0-12546 GCA_963574885.1 Lepilemur ruficaudatus | reverse complement strand
AAAGAGTTGCTTTAATGTCGGTCATTCAAAGTACTTAGTCCCTAATTGTATACATTTATGAGCATATTAGATTATTGTGTTTCTCCTCTAGTGCAACGCTTGACACATAAGGGGCAATCTTTTTTTTTTTTTTTTTTTTTTTAGACAGAGTCTCACTCCGTTGCCCAGGCTAGAGTGAGTGCTGTGGCGTCAGCCTAGCTCACAGCAACCTCAAACTCCTGGGCTCAAGCGATCCTCCTGCCTCAGCCTCCCAAGTAGCTGGGACTACAGGCATGCACCACCATGCCCGGCTAATTTTTCTATATATTTTTAGTTGACCAATTAATTTGTTTCTTTTTTAGTAGAGATGGGGTCTCGCTCTTGCTCAGGCTGGTTTCGAACTCCAGACCTTGAGCAATCCGCCCGCCTCGGCCTCCCAGAGTGCTAGGATTACAGGTATGCGCCACCAGGCCCGGCTTATTTTTTCTGTGTACTTTTGGTTGTCCAATTAATTTCTTTCTATGTTTTAGTAGAGACGGGGTCTCGCTCTTGCTCAGGCTGGTTTCGAACTCCTGACCTTGAGCGATCCGCCCGCCTCGGCCTCCCGTAGTGCTAGGATTACAGGCTTGAGCCACCGCGCCCGGCCTGAACATTTCTTGAATAGACCAACTGGCCATATGATAGACGAAATGGGGCAACTGGCTCCCTCCAAGCCTTCACTGAACTAGCAGCGCGCTGCGGAAGGTGTTCTCAGGATCCCTGAGGTTGAACAGGAATGGAACGTGGAGGTGGAGAGCCTCCCCACTCGACCCTAGTCCCGGCTTCTCTTGGAGACAGGAAGACCGGAGGGTTTGGGTAGACCACTCCTCCCTTCATTATATGCTACTACGCGGCAGCGTCTGCCAAAAGTGATGAAGGAATGAAAAACTGTAAAGCTGACGGGCGGGAGAGGTGGAGGTGAGTGGATCAGCCTTTAGGCAGAGCCCTTCCTTAAGCTCCCGCCCGCGGCTCCGAATCCAGTCCTCTCCGCCGCTGGACGGCGCTACGCACCGAGCCTTAGACTCTATGATCGCTCCCACCTACACCCATGAGGAAGTGCGACTAGGCTCCGCCTATATACTTCCGTTTCCGGCCCAGCCTCTTTCTTTCGCTGCTGATAGCGCGCACGCAAAGATGGTAGGATCTTGGTTTGAGGGCCTAGTAACATCCAGCCTAATCTTACCCGCTTGTGTCGGCGGTGCTGTCCCGGGATAGGTCTGGGCCCTTGCGTGGACTAGATGTATGAAAGCCACCCAATGTTGTTGGGCTCGACCCCGAAGGGACCGGGCTCCAGGGTCAGGAATTGAAGTGATGGGATCAGAGAGGGAGAGTTGTTCCCTCTTCGGGGCTTGACAGAGGGCCCTGTTCTTGAAACACGTGGGGCTGGACCCCCTTCTAGTCATTGCTGCGGGAGCGCTGTATGTTAGCCAGGAGTTGGAGTCGGGTCTTCGTGGAGTGCCTCAGCTTCGGCGGCGCTGGGTAGGGGGTTGTGCCATTGTGATAACACTGTATGTTCTGAACGGTTTATTTACTAGGTTAACGTCCCTAAAACCCGCCGGACTTTCTGTAAGAAATGTGGCAAGCACCAACCCCACAAAGTGACACAATACAAGAAGGGCAAGGATTCTCTGTATGCCCAGGGTAAGATGGCTTCTGCGTAATTTGGTTTTAATGTGGCATTTATGTAATTCCAGATCAGGTTTGGTGTTTTTTCCGCCTCCCTCCCTCTGCACGGGCGTTAATATTTGTGCTGGGAAGCCTAAGATAAAACTCGTAAAAAGATTTTTTCCATGTGGTTCTTGTGATTTGTGATCTTCAATATAGTATGACAAATAACACTTTGTTTTCCCAGGAAAGCGGCGTTATGATAGGAAGCAGAGTGGCTATGGTGGGCAGACTAAGCCGATTTTCCGGAAAAAGGTTAGTGGTAATTACTATGTGACATGTTTCCCACATAATTGTAAGGACTGTGCATTTGTCATCTGTCCTGTCGTCTCTAGCCCCTAGTCCCCATACCTCACAATATAGTTAATAGCGTGTCATGTTCTCACAGTTAACTGCAGTGACATAACTAGTATGCAGTGGAGCTGCGAGTGCAACTCAGGCCTGACCCTAGTCTACAATACTACGCTATTTCAATGTTTTACATGTACTTTTTTTTTTTTTGAGACATGGTCTTGCTCTGTCTCCCTGGCTAGAGTGTAGTTGAGTCATCATAGCTCACTGCAACCTCAAACTCCTGGGCTTAAGTGATCTTCCCACTTTGGCCTCCCAAAAGTGCTAGGATTACAGAGTTAAGCCACTGTGCCCAGCCTGTTTTACATTTTTTATCCTTTTCTGAAGAGGCAAAAAATCCAGGAATGTTCCCTGCATTCCTAAAAACTGAAGTGAGTACACCAGTAAATCCTTTCATTTGCCCTGTCCTTATCTGTCATCATATCTGAATCCTCAGCTCTTGGTTGCAGTAAGAATTATTGTGTTATTTAGCTTCTCACCACAGAAACCTGCAGTCTTCTGTCTCGTGGAGTCTTGCAACTCTTTAGAATAGCCATTTAGCCTTCCAGTGGCCTTCTGAATTCTATATTTGTTTTCAGGCTGAATGAGTTTCTGTTCAAACCTTAGGTGATTTGGCTACCACATTAGCACAGTGCATGGAACATAACGTTCCCTCCAACACAGCATTTTTCTTAGCACTTTGCTTCTCATGCAGCCTGGTTCCAGGAAGTAAGGAATGACTTCGTTGTTCATTTGAGTGCAATAAATGGTTCAATCTCTGGGTGGTAAAAGGAATGCTTGAGACCTTTTCACATTCAAGTAACCTGTGCAGAAAAAGGGACTTTACTAGGTTTTGGTCTTTTTTTTTTTCAGACAGAGTCTCGCTCTGTTGCCCGTGCTAGAGTGCTTGTATTTTTTTTTTTTTTGTAGACATGGGGTCTCTTGCTCAGGCTGGTTTCAAACTCCTGACCTTGAGCGATCCTCCCGCCTTGGCCTCCCAGAGTGAGCCACCGCGCCCGGCCTAGGTTTTGGTCTTTTGCTGCAAATTAGCAGCAGAACTCTGGTTAAAGGGCTATACCTCTTAAAAAGTTGAGTATTAAGGCCAGGTGTGGTGGCTCACGCCTGTAATCCTACCACTCTGGGAGGCCAAGGCGGGGGTGGGGGGGGAATCGCTCAAGGTCAGGAGTTCGAAACCAGCCTGAGCAAGAGTGAGCTCCAATCTCCACTAAAAATAGAAAGAAATTAATTGGCCAACTGAAAAAATATATATGGAAAAAAATTAGCCGGGCATCGTGGCTAATGCCTGTAGTCCCAGCTACCCGGGAGGCTGAGGCAGGAGGATCCCTTGAGCCCAGGAGTTTGAGGTTGCTGTAACAATCCTATTTAATGAATTACCAAAGGTATGTTTATTTCATAGTTGGATGGACTTAGTTTACTCATTTTTGATTGTGTGAAATACTTAACGATGCAGAGCTGCTGAAAGGCCACAAGCTCAAGGTGGCACAAATGCCCATTTGATAGGAAGCTCTCTAGGATGTTTGACCTCAATGGTGTTTTGATTAGAACTTCAGCAATTAGATAACCTGCTGCCTTTGCTATTACTACATTTTCTCTTAAATTCACTGCGATTTCTAGATCATTTCCCCTCTATAGCTAAAGACAGATTGTGGGAACTATCATTTGCAGAGCTTTGCTTTTAGTAGTACTTAACCCAACACAGTCATATTTTTGAAGAAAGTGATTTTCTGTAGTGATTTATGAAGGCTTTGATTTTTTTTCCAGGCTAAAACTACAAAGAAGATTGTGCTGAGGCTTGAGTGTGTGGAGCCCAACTGCAGATCTAAGAGAATGCTGGCTATTAAGAGATGCAAGCATTTTGAACTGGGAGGAGATAAGAAGAGAAAGGTATATAATTATGGGTGGAAGGTGTACTCTTTTAATGTAGCTTTATTATTTGAAGAGGTGAACATTTCTATTCTCATTGTGGCATAGAGCTTGGGCAATCATCTCAGTAACTAGATTGATAGCTGAAGGCACAAGGCTTTTTGTTTGATACAGCATGGTGATCTTTTTAGAAATGGATGATGTTCTTGGTGGAGCAGTTTTTTGCAAAGTAACTCAATTTTTTTCTGTTTTATTACAGGGCCAAGTGATCCAGTTCTAAGCATCTTTTGTTTTATTATGAAGACAATAAAATCTTAAGGTTATGTTAATTACTTGATTTGGTTGCCATTGGTCTTTTGGGAGGGAATAAACTAGAGCCATCAATAAAATTACCATTCCGGGGAAATTTATGGTTCGTGATTGTTCTGGGTACTCCTTGTTTTGGGTTGGACCGGGCTGGTTGAGCTCACATCAGATATTGCAATTAGCTGATTTGGTGCTTTAATCCCTTGGGGCTGAGACTTAAATGTTTTAGGGTGATAGAAATCAGTAACAGGCGGGCAGTCTCAATGGCTCACGCCTGTAATCCTAGCACTCTGGGAGGCCAAGGAGGTGGGTGGATCGTCAGTAGTTCCGAACCCAGCCTGAGCAAGAGTGAGACCCCCATCTCTACTAAAAAGAGAAATTAATTGGCCAACTAAAAATATACCGAAAAAATTAGCTGGGCATGGTGGCGCATGCCTGTAGTCCCAGCTACTCGGGAGGCTGAGGCAGAAGGATTGCTTGAGCCCAGGAGTTTGAGGTTGCTGTGAGCTAGGCTGATGCTACAGCACTCTAGCTTGGGCAACAGAGACTATGTCTCAAAAAAGTCAGTAACAGATCAATAGTGAATGTAAGGGTTTACTACTAAGAGTTAAATCTCTCACATACCTTTTAGTACTCCAGTTACTTAAGTAGGGAATTTTGGCCTTGTTCTCTAGGCATGGTATGACATGTATAATATATACTGTCTCTGAACTGAATTCTTTACCCCCTTAAACATTTTGACATGCCCCTTTCACATCTTAAACATTTTTATCACATTGAAATAACTGCAAGGAATATAATTTCTGGTGTCCTAAATTCCCCAGTGGAATCCTAATATATTCTATCCATTTTTAAAAATGCCTCCTAACAGTTATTTGCAAACGATATATCCTTTTTCTTATACTTCAGTGTTCAGCTCTTTGCAGTTCTGCAGCAAAACTATGGTGAAACGATGATATACATTTTTATCACTGGAAGTGTACCTCAACAAGGTGGAACAGTTTTCCATCTGTGGATGAGTATATCTGGGTTTACTGATTTTACTGCAATTTTTATCAACTGATAATCTTCCTCCAATTTTACTGAAAATAATTGGTAATCACCTGACAGGCAAAAGAGTTATTCCAACGTGTACTTTTGTGTTTTGAGTGTGCCTTTTGGTACTGTTGTGCATTCAGGATGGGTGAGGTGCATGCCTCATTTCTACTTATGTGAGAGAAAGGTGATTATAAAAGGGAGTCGGGTTCTCAGGCAAACCAACTGTAGGAAAAGTAGGGTAATAAGACTGTCTGGAAGTTACCTTCAAAATTATCCATACCCACATACCCCAGTTTTAAAGATCACTGTTCTGAACACTGGTATACATACTTCTGTCTTTGATCATAGTGTATCTAGTTATTCTTGGTGACAGACTGTTTTTGTTGGATCTAGATTACAACCTCGGGATTTGAGTTTGTCAGGCTATTGTTTTGTCCTTCAATCGAGGAGGCAGGTTTCTTTTCATTTTCCTTTTGCAATAAGATTGTAAGCAGCACCTTCTAAATACTTCGGTAGGCAGCAGCATAGTCAAGAGCTTGGGTTTAAATCCTGGGTCCGCAGTTTACAGTGGATAAACACCTGCCCCAGCAATTTTCTGAGGATTAAAATTAATCAACGCACCTTAAACATCTAGAACAGTGCCCAGCACATAAGTATCCAATAAACTGTAGCTATTCTTAGTTACCTCTGGAAAAATTTTATTCAGGGAAATAGAGCTTTTTAAGTGGGAATGAAAGAAAAGGTGAACAGAAGTGGGGTAGTAACTGGCAACAAAATACACATTTTAAAGTAGGGTTTTTGATGTGTGGCTTCTCTTTTCTATCCGAAGCAAAACAGTGCCTGTGGGATTTATTCGAATTTTTAACTCTGAAGTCCATTCATGGAACCCAAGCTCCCTTTTCACGGGAAGGAGCTGTGTGATGTGGCAGGCAGGATTACAGGCCACTCCTTGACCCAGGGAAACAATTGAGATGGTATAAGAGCGAGGTCCACCAATCTCCTGCTGGTTTATTACAGCTATGGCCCAGGCTAAGCCTGCGAGAGGTCGTTCCCACACTTCAAAGTTGCTAGCCTGAAAAGCCGAGAAGATAGGTGTGATTGCTTAATAACTGGCAATGAGCTGCCTTGTTAGTTTGGCATTCAATTTTACTGTCAGAACTATGCAGCACTTGTGGGAAAAATTAAAATTATCCTGTAGCATATTTTAGAAATAAAGTAATGGTTCTAGCAAAAAGTCTGATTACTGATTGTAGTAGCAAGATCAAGGGAAAAAATATTCACAAAAGATCAGTTCATGTCATCATATGTAACAGATTTAGGCCCAAGAAAAACTTGGTATTGGGTATAAAGCCATCCTAAAATGCATACCTGAAATAAATATTTGGCTGAATTGTGAACTAGAGAGGGCAGGAGAACATGTTCCTGGCCAGTTCCTGTTTTCTCCCATAGAGCATTATTTACTATACCTTTCTAAGCTGGTACCCCTGCTTGCCCAAGGAGTCCTGGTTGATGGCAATTACATCCTTATGCTGAAGCAGAGCTTTGGCTTGAGGGCTGATGTTTCGGAGGTCATTAGACATGAGTAAAGGAGCTGCCATGATAGCCCAGAGGGCCATCTGAGTTACTTGCTGATCCCAGCTGAGGCCAAAGTTGCCAATTACTAACTAGGACAAAGAATAAAATAAAGAGAAGATGAAACATTCTTAAGTTACCTAGGTGACTCATAAAAGCCACTTTGCATAGCACTGTGCTCTAAGTATTCTCACATAAAGCCTCCTCCCAGGAACTTTACCTCTACTTACCTTGAATGTCAAATAGGAAACAGGCCTACTGCAGGGTTTTGAACAAGGAGGGCTCAGGTTTTTACCATATCTGGGTCATTCCAACCCCCTGGTCCAGCAACATGAACAATTCTCTCTTGTTGAGAAGATGTCCAGTCCAAAATACTCTTCACACTTTGCCAGGAATCAGAAATGTCAGCAAAACTTCTCCAGTGATTACAGTACTGTCGGATTTCTTCGTAATTGGGCTGTGAAAACAGGGATAGGACTGTTCTGTTTACTTTCTACTAACATCCTTGTGAGATGAAAACAGTCAATTTTAAAGGAGGCACTTGTAGTCTTTAGTTTACAGATTGAAGGTTTCCAGGTCTAAATCCTTACAATGGAATTTTGTTAGAAGTTTGCCTCAGAAATAGGCCATATAACTTAATGTCTCTACTTAAAGTGACCTTAATACTATTTATGCTGGGAATTTACCAAATCCCAAAGGTGTTGGGATTATGGAGAATTTTTATGTTCTTTACATGTCACTGTACTTTCAAACTTTTCTAAAATTAACATCTATTTTATAATCAAATAACTAAAATGATCTTCATGAGTAAAATTAAAAGCTGCAGAATTACATAGGACTCCATCAAGCATATAAGAAAACCTGAATCCTAGGCATATAATCTGTTAATGAGAATGAATAAAAAGTTTATAGATAGGCAGGTGGGATATCCGAGGTTTAAGATGTTGAGGTGATGGCTCACACCTATCCTAGCACTCTGGGAGGCCAAGGCGGGAGGATCGCTCAAGGTCAGGAGTTTCAACCAACCTGAGCGAGAACGAGACCCCATCTCTACTAAAAAGAGAAAGAAATTAATTGGCCAACTAAAATATATATAGAAAAAATTAGCTGGGCATGGTGGCGCATGCCTGTAGTCCCAGCTACACGGGAGGCTGAGGCAGAAGGATCACTTGAGGCCAGGAATTTGAGGTTGCTGTGAGCTAGGCTGATGCAACGGCACTCTAGCCCAGGCAACAGATTGATTATCTGTCTAAAAAAAAAAAAAAAAAAGATGTTGAGGTGAGACTATTCTGCAGAGATTATGAGGAAATAATAGGGATTCATTCCATAAATAACTTCAACATTTACCATATGCTACAGATAGAGTCATAAAGTCAGACAAGGTCCCTGCCCTCATAGAGCTTACACTCTAGTGGAAAGACAGGCAATAAATAAGTCAACAAATACTTCTATATAGTGCTAAGCTGTTAGAAGGAGATAAAACAAGTTAATGTGATAAAGAATGAACAGCTATTTTAAAGTAAAGAAGACCTGTTGAGTATGTGGCATGTGGTCTGAGACTTCAGTGTTAAGGAGCTGGCCCTTTGAAAATCTTGGGGGAAGAACTGTTACAGGCAGAAAACTAAAAGAAAGTGTAAAGGCTCTGGGGTAGCAGTTGGCTTGTGGTGTTCAGGGACAGAAAGAAAACCAGTGTAGCAAGGCAAAGCCTTTGGAGTTCAGAGAGACAGGCAAGTGATATGATGCCATTTAAATTTTAACAAGGTAATTGGTGCTGCTTGGAAAATGGATAGGGGTGGGGAGAGAGTGGAAGCACAGACATCAGGCTGTCAGAGCAGTCTGGGTGAGAGATGACAGTAGCTTGGAAGGCCAGAGTAGATGCATTGGAGATGGAAAAAGAAATGGGCTGACTCAGGATATATTTTGGAGACAGTATTGGAAGGAGAGTTGATGGGTAAGATGTGAATAATGAGATAAGGGGAAGAATCAAAGATGACTTCCCAGGTGATGGTAGCTTCAGTGGGAATGGTGAGAAGTAGTTGGATCCTGGGAGAGAGAGTTGGATAATTACTCTTAAGTAAAGCTGGACTTTGAAGGAGACCTTTATGTCTTTTGTTCTCAAGTTCTGAAATTCTATCAGCAAGGTTCTCACCTTTTTAAGGGGCAACATATAAAGGGGCCACTCACAGGAATACACAATGCTTCTGCCAGTCTTGTTCAGGGCCAAGGACATGTACTTGTAACCTGTATGAGAAAACAATGGGTAAAATAAGGGAAGGAAGGGAATTTCCAGCTGGGGCTATATATTTTAAAAAGAAGCTGCCCGGAAGGTCCATGTTTATATTCTAAACTAGCAGCAGGAACAGGTGGTTGCTCTGTGCTTAAATTGCATACGGTATCTCCCAGACTGCTGGGATTGTTCTGGGGAGGTAGTGCAGAGACGGTGTGTGTGTCAAGGAGAAGCAGGAATGAAAATGCTGCTTTTCTTTGGGAGAGGAAGGGGGAGGGGGACTGTTGGACTCTCCAGATTCATTCCAAAATGATGTTATAACAAACACTCTGGTTTCTCTTCAGAGCAAATATATCTTTTGCCTTTTACCAAAATGATGTTATAGAGAGTTATAATTACTAAGCATAATTAATTCTTAGAGACCTCCTGAATTAAAAGTGCATAATATTAGCCATGGTTAGGCATGCAGATTTTACATGAATGAATGAATGACCTGAAAGAGAAGAGGTGGGAGCTCTGGCACACTGAGGATAATTATTTCCAGTATTGTGACGGGGTATTTAAAATTTGAAAATTAGTTCTTTGGATGCTCAGCTACCTAGGCCTCAAAGTTCTTCCCTTTGCTTGTGGCTAAATCTCTTGAATGAAACATACCATCTGCCAAATGTTGTATACTGTCACAGTGACAACCATCAAATTTTAGCAAATCTACTCCCCAGTCAGCAAATGTCTGGGCATCAATGTCATAGTATCCAAAACTCCCAGGAAAGCCTGCGCAGGTTTTATTTCCAACATCTGCATAAATCCCTAGCTTCAGTCCTTTGCTATGGACCTGAAATGAGAGGAAAAAAAGAGTCATCACAATAGAAGGGCCATCATGAGGTAGCAGAGAGAACCATTCCAGGTCAAAGGCAGAAACACAAGTGTACTTCACCAGGTATTGGGGGCTTTGTTTTCCCCACAACCCCCCAGAATTATCCAGATGAGTTTGTGGGAGACAATGGACAGATCCCCCAGTTCTGCTGAGCTAGTTCAAACTATACATGTGAGCTACAAGACAGAACTGAGGAGAAAGCTATCAGCCACACTAACTTTCCTGAGGGGATCCTAAAAGTCACCTTTGTAGGGCAATGATAGATTTATCTTGACAAAGACTCTCCTAGACCAAACTTTAGACTTCTCTGAGCCTTATTCTCCACTAGGCCTTGACCTTGGCTTTCCATGTCTGTCCTAGCAAGCCCTCTTAGCAAGAATCCTGCTAAGTCAATCCCTCCCACCCTTGATATCTGATCAAGTTCCCTCACACCCCACCCTTGGTGTCTAAGGCCATGGCCTGCCTTTAGCAAGAATCTCCCTACCTCGATGTCTCCTGTTCATAATTTACCATCCATTGATCCTCCTCAATCTGCTCATTGGCTATAAATCCCCACTTGTCTTTGTTGTATTCAGAGTTGAGCTTGGCTCTTTCCCTTAGTGCAATACTACTGAATAAAATCTGTCTTCATTGCCTTTATTTTTTTTTCTTTTTTTTTGTTTTTGTTTTTTTTTTGTTTATTGTTATTTTTTTCTCTTTATTTATTTTTTCTCTGTCTTCATTGCCTTTAACTAGTGTTGGGCTCTATGTCTCTTTAATGATCTCCAGAATATTTTCCCTCTATATTCTAAAGTTCTAGCTTATAGTACAATTGCAATAGCTGCCCAAAGCTTACATAGAAATACATGCACACATATGTCAAGAACCAAGTTCCTTTTTCCTTCTAGAGAATTCTCAGGTTTTAGCAAAAGGAGAACTTCTCCAAGATGGGCCTCAGGAGCTATTGCAAAACACGTATCTGCTGATGGTCTGCTGATGGAATGCAAATTCTACCTGATAAGCCTTACAATTCAATGTTCAGATAACAGCAGCTATTCTACTTTCTAGATGCCATGAGGGCTGTTTCTGAGCAATCTTCTGTATAGCAGTGCTTGCAGTCCTCTGAATGAAAAAGAAAATTATCTATAAACTCACATAATTAGCTAGGCGGGGGATCCCACCAGGAAAGCGCTGAGGGTCTGCCTGAAGTCTGCCTTCTGAATCTCTTTGGGGAGCCATCCAACAGTCATCGATACAGAGGTACTCATAACCTGCATCCTTCCAGCCATCTGAGACCATGAGCTCTGCCATCTGCATGAAAAGCTGCTCACTGAAAGAGAAATTCTAATAATCACCACAATTCATTAAATGAACACTTAGGTATCTACTATTTGTTAGGCACCTTGACATTTCACAATTTTTTTTTCAACCCAGTAATAGCATGGTAGTAATCACAACCAATGCAAGGTAAAATGAATTGTTCTTCCAAATTTTCTTTTCTCTCCCATACTCCCTTAATACTTCTGCCCTAAAAACCTCAGTTAAAATAGGAATGAGAAATACAGATGAAACTGAAAATATTAGAACTAAGAAGAAAGTTCAGTAGAGTAAGAATGTACAAAGTTAACATAATCAACAGCTTCCTTAGATACCAACAATAACCTATTTGGAGAAAAAGATCTCATTCACAAGAGCAACTGAAAAACCTAAAATACCTAGAGAAAAATTTAAGATATGTGCAGGGCCTATATGTTAAAACTGTGATGCTCCTAAATGATTTGAATAAATGGAGAAACATTATTTTGCTCTTGGATAAGAATACTCAAGATTAAAAATAAGCTAATTCTCCCTACAATCCTTTATACATTTAATAAAACCCTTAACATATCCCAAAAGGGCTTTTTAAGGAACTTGGCAAAATGGCTCAAAAAGATTAAACCTATGTATATTCTATAAAAGACAAAGGAAGCCAGTGTAGTACTATCAGCATCAGAGTACATAGATAAATGGAATTAAAGAGAAAGTTCAGAAAGAGATCCTTCCACCTATATGATACTGTGGGACTTAGTATACATTAAATGTGGCATTCCTTATGAGAGAATAAAGTTTAGATGGACTAAAGATTTAAATATTTTAAAAACCCATAAAAATACTAGTAGAGCTGGGTGCAGTGGCTCATGCCTATAATCCTAGCATTTTGGGAAGCCAAGGCGGGAGGATCGCTTGAGCCCCGGAGTCTGAGGTTGCAGTGAGCTATGATAATGCCACTGTACTCTAGCCTGGGCAACAGAGTGAGACCCTTTCTAAAAAAAAAAAAAATGCTAGTAGAGAATGTAGGTGACTATATTATCTTTATGTAGGAAAGGACTTTCTCAGCTTGACCCCAAAGCCAGAAATCATAAAGAATGTGTTTGGGCCAGGCGGGGTAGCTCACGCCTGTAATCCTAGCACTCTGGGAGGCCGAGCAGGTGGATCGCTCAAGGTCAGGAGTTCAAGATCAGCCTGAGCAAGGGCAAGACCCCGTCTCTACTAAAAAAAATAGAAAGAAATTAATTGGCCAACTAAAATATACAGAAAAAATTAGCTGGACGTGGTGGCTCATGCCTGTAGTCCCAGCTACTCAGGAGGCTGAGGCAGGAGGATCGCTTGAGCC
>CAUYRT010087993.1:0-99107 GCA_963574885.1 Lepilemur ruficaudatus | reverse complement strand
ACAAAACATTTACAGTACGATGTTTACAGTCACAATTTGTAGTGAGCTGATTTCCCAAAATATATTACCACTCAAGTTGACTTATCTTGTTACATTCAAAAACCTACTCTGTCAAAGTAGTCCAGAGAGTACATACATAGTCTTGCTCTGTCACCCCAGGCTAGAGTGCAGTGGCGTCAGCCCAGCTCACAGCAACCTCAACCTCCTGTGCTCAAGCAATCCTTCTGCCTCAGCCTCCCGAGTAGCTGGGACTATAGGCCCACATCACCACCTCTGGCTATTTTTTATTTTTTTATTCTTTTTAGTAGAGATGGGTCTACCTCTTTTGTAGGCTGGTCTCAAACTCCTAAGCTCAAGCAATCCTCCTGCCTTGACCTCCTAGTGTGCTAGGATTACAGACATAAGCCATATGCCTGGCCTCTGATATATTTCTAAGAGAAGCATTAGAGAAGAAAAACAGAAGTGTAAGCTAGTCAGATAGATATTTTCCCTATTTATGCTCCTATGGGCCTTTTTTCTTAGTTTTTAGTAGATATTTAGTTTCTATTTAGAAATGTCTGAACTAAAAACATACAAACCTTGTGAACTTCCATAAAAGTAAAAGATGAGCAGTAGATGTTCTAACCACACAAATTTGAAAACATGCAAATTTGAAATGCAAATTTGTAGCAAGACAGTTCCAAAAAACAGAAAATAGTAAAAGGAGAATATCAACCTCAGTAACACTGCTTTTAAAACCTACACTTGGCTTTATATTTCAAATATCGTGCCGTATGACTACCTTAGTCTGGACCTGGAAGACCTCATAATCAAGGAGTAATGTTTGAACAATCTGCATGGTCAGTAGCTTCATGCGAACATCGCTTACCTTCTCTCCACTGACCATCTCACAGCTCAAAGTCTCAATGGGTGAATATCTTCGGCACTTAAAGAGCATGAAAGTGAGTTCAGCCAGGGTATTCCTTAATTTACTTTTGTTAAGCCACTGTTGTAAGTTGTTAGCCCCCTAAATGAGTATTACTTAAAAATACAAAGTATTTGCCTTTTTGTGGCTCCCAGTTATTTCTCTGTCACAATGCTTTATTCTTTAATAATTTTTTAACTATTTTCAATTTATCACTTTCAAAGAGACACAAAATTATACAACATTTTGCATTGCCCCTAAAATCAGCAATAATTTAGAGGGATTAAAGTTTTTTAAATTTTTTTTATTGAAGTATACTTCACATATCATGCGTTTACTCCATTTTAAGTGTACAATTAAATGATTTTCAGTGAATTTACCGAGGTGTACAGTTAATCACATAAATCAGTTTTAGAGGAATTCCTTTCCCCTATTGAGACCCCTAATTCCGCCCCCCAACTACTTTTCAAGCATGTCCCACCCCTCCACAGTGCCCACCACGTCGCTCAGACGTGGGTTTACCCCCCACCCCCCAATTCCCTAGTGATCTCTCCCACCATTTGAGCACCATAGTGTTAATCAGTCAATACCAGTCTGATGACGAGTACAAGTGGGGCCCATTCTTCTGGTCTTGTGTCACCTCACTTCGAATAATGGGCTCAAGCTTAATCCAAGATAATATAAGAGGTGCCAACTCACTCTTTTAAAGGAGGAAATCTTGAGGTGCAGAAAGCTTAAGGGATTCACTTAACGTGGTGAATGATGGCACAAGGTGGGCTGGGGTAGGAAAAGAGGCTCAGCTTGGAGCACATTTTTTTCTGGCTCAACCAGTAGCTGGTTTTGGTCCCACCGGCTTGGTACTGAACTTCCTAATGCTCCCATTTTCTCATCTTAAAAATAGGAAGGATGGGTAACTGAACTTCAGGATTCTGAAATTTAAAACTTAACAGAGAATCTAATCATAGGATCCAAGCTACCTGACTTCACTAGGAATTTAGTGACATGAGATAAGTCTAATGAGAATAGCTTCTCTTCACTAATTATGGAAAATCCATCATTTCAGCCAACGTCTTCTTGCTTTCTTGCTCTTGAATATAGAGATCTTCCCCTCATTAGCATGAAAACCGCAGAGAAATCAAAACACTTTAAAGCTCAGCTCTGCCTTTTACTGTTTATGGACAATTCACTCATCCTGAATTGAGTGAATTCCAATTCTCTCCATCTCTCAGAGTGTGTGTGTGTGTGTGTGTGTTTGTGTGTGTGTGTGTGTTGCACACAAGCATTAATGAAATACAAGTGGAAGCACCTTGGAAAGTACCCTAGGTACTCATATGAGGCCACCTGGAACTAAGTAAGAGATACTGTGGTTAGGACTGATTTCCTGGTGGGGCTCAGCCTCGCTCAACATTTTTATACTTAAACTCACAATTGGTTTCTTTAATAGAAACCCATGCAAGACCCTGCTTCATGAGCACATAAACAATCATCTTTTATTTACTACATAAAATCAGGTTGGTTTTGCGATGCAGCCCACTAAAAAAAATTCATAGGATAAGTATTGGGTGATCAGCACAATTATCAGAAATGGAAAACATATGGATTAAGAATCCTTGGATTTTTTCCTGATAAGGAGCTCCTTATAACTGAACTAAGACTCTTTGTATCAGAGATCAAGTTAGTGAAATGGAGGGAGAAGAGCCGTAAGAGCTGCTGGCCACGCTCCCCTCCCTATTGGGAACCCGGCTGAGTTCTGCAGAGGTGCTGGACAGTGACCCATGTGAAGCATCAGACCAGGTTTGGCTCTTGGGATTGGTTAGGGTGTTCTAGCTGATACAACATAGGAACTGTAATCTACCTTAGGTCCTGTAGGTCCCATGGCTCCTGGAAAGCCCTAGAAAAACCCACAAATTAAAATTACAGCAGGAAATGCACCCAGCCACAAAACTCTTTTTAAAACCTTTTTTCCATAATTAATCAATTAGTTTACAGAGTCTATAGCAGTGGTGACTTCATACTCACAGTGAATCCTGAGGGGCCAGGTGGGCCGACAGGCCCGGGAAAACCTCGAGGGCCTGGCAAACCCTTTAAATTAAGAGATGAATATGAGTATGTTTAAATTTACATCTCACCTAAGAACAATGTCCATTAATTAAATGCATCCAAATATTTTAATAAAATCGCAAGAGCACAATGCTCCCTTTTAAGTGGCTGCAGTTAATTACAATAAATGCCAAAAAGTGTGTTGCTGTGTTTAACAGGCTGCCAGGACCATCCTGATGACACTGCTTCCAGGAAAATGACCAAAGCGGTTGCTTTACTTTAGAAGTTTTCAAAATTTTGCTTTTCTCTCTCTTTCTTCCTCTCTCATTCTCCCTCTCCCATTGTCTCTCTCTCTTTTTGGCCAAGCACGTTCCTACCTTAGGGCTTTCCACCTGCTTTCCTTCTGCAGGTGTCCTCTTTCCCCAGATATCTGTAGGACTCACTTCCTCTCCCTTTTCTTATCTATGTGCAATTGTCACCCTTTCCACTGGCCTTTCCTGCTTACCCCAAGTTGTAACCCACCTTCCGGCCCAGACACTTCCCATTGTGCATTCCCTGCATTGCTTTTATCCTCAGCATTGGCTACTATTAACATACCATAGAGTTGCTAATTTACACTTTTTTTTCCTGTTTTGCCCACTAGAATATAAGCTCTATGAGGGCAGGAATATTTAAAATAATTTTTTGGCTGATTTGTGCCCTGCTGTATCCCTAGAGCCTAGAAATAGCCCCTGGTACATAATTGGCTTGTAAACAATATTTCTTGTATGAATGAACATCCCAGCATTATATTTTCAGCACTATCACGATGCCTAGTACATAGACGACAACCAATACCAACTACCCACTTACTAACCCCTCTTCCTGGATCCCCTGCCTTTAGCATCTGACTAGTAAATATTTCCTAAGCAAAAAAGCAAGAGCCATCATATCCTGTATCTTTTCTCAGAAGCCCACATTGGCTCCCAATTGCATCACTCTGCACTTCTGCACCTCCTAGCCTGGCTTTGCAGCTCATGGTCAGTGGGCACAGCTCACCATGCGGGAGTCCAGCAACCTCAACTCCCACTCTGACTTAAGTAAATATCCCATCTCTACCCTGTAACGTCCACATATAATTCTGAACTAAGTTAAAGTATTTCTAATTAATTAACCTGTACTTGTAGCTTAGGTCTACCAAAGGGTCCTTTTAAATTACAATATAGAGCACACACAGCCCCAAAAGTAGTTACGTCTCTTGGTAGCCATTCTGAATTACGCTCAGGTGACACGCATATAGGTCAGTAAAGCAAACCATTCAATAGGACAAAGTTGCATTTAAATAAAACCCTTTTATTTACTATCATGCAAATTTAAAAATGGAATTGTTATTTAACATTACAATTTTAAATGATATTCAATGTGTCATATAAATCCATCCTTAATTTTAACAAATACGGATTAAGTGCATCATAACTATTCCCTGAATTCTCTTGAGATTCAGGAAAGCTTGGGTGACTGAGAGTTGACAACAAAAGACACACACAAAATCATCTTTATGTATCAGCATCATGTAGTTTCTTATAACAAGGTGAATGCTAATTTGTAAATAGAATAAAATGAAGGTCTGTTTAAAATGTTCTCAAGAGAATGAGGAAAACATGGGGGGAAGAGAGATGGGAGGACGGAGAGAGGGAGAGAGATTGAGAGTGACAGGTCTCTTCTCTGAAGTGCTGTACCTGGGATCCCGGCATCCCTGGCAACCCGGGGTCACCTTTTGCATTAAGTTCCACTTCTTCTCCTTTAGCAGGAGTGCCCTTGAAAATGAAGAAGTCCATCAAATACAATCACTGTTATATTTTCAACACCCTTTAAATGCTTACTCAAGGTCATACTGCTTCAAGGATAAAAGTGCTTTCTGGGATATATACCTAGAGAAACGATTTAGGATTCTGTAGCTATTCCATTATAAAGAATTCACAGCATTTTCATATTTTCTAAAGTTGAAATTTTACCGTGAAAAAAATTTCAACAGGAGAAAGACACAGGGATAATAAATCATTTTTCAAGACACCAAAATGAGTGGCAATCCCTGATCTAGAATGGGGTGTCCTGAGCATGAGGTCAGTTCCCTTCTCCTCAACCCTATTTCCTTAAAAGATGATACAAAACTCGTATCCTTAAGACCCATTTATGACAAGAGCCGGAGGAGCTCTTCAGTAGGAATAAATATCATGGCCCAGTTCTTAGAGTTTCTGAATGAATAAGGTCTAGAAGATTATGAGGTCCAATTTGTGATGACTTACATCTCATTATTTGATAGAAATACTTTTCATACATATAATTAGAGATTTTCAATCACAATATTCCACCAATGACTTACCTTTTGTCCTTTCAAACCAGCAGCACCCTGGGAAAACAGCAGCATATTAACAACCGGAGGCAACTCAAACACACACACTCCTACCCTGTCCTTCGCTCTGCTGTTCCGTATCCCTGCCGTACACTTTCCACTACCTTTCAAACGTGCTCAAGTCTCTCCCATTTAAACAAAGTCTCCCCTTAATCTTTTACCTCCTCCCCAATACTGCCCTGTCTCTCCTTCACCTCCCCAGCAAACTTCCCATTTTGTTCACCTCCCACTCATTCCTCAGTTCCAAATCTGCCTCCTGGCTCCATCCTGCCATGGAAGTGTCCCTTGCTAAGGTCAGAAAGACTTTGATGCTGCTAAAACCAAGGCCAACATGTCAGTCTTCATCTGACTGGAACTCTCAGCAGCATCAGGCAGCTGTCTTGCTCCCCTCTGATGAAATAGATCTTTCCTGGATTTCCAGAATGCACCCTTCTTGGCTTTCTACCACCGGGGCTGCTCCTCCTTCACAGACTCACTCTCCTTGATCTAGACGTTATGCCTGGCGCTGTATCTCAGTTCTAAGCCCCTTTTCTCCTCACTCTCACTCCTCGGGCCATCACCAGTCCTGGCCTGTCCGCTGGGCTAATCCAAGTTGTGCATGTCAATGGCTCAAAGTCTCAAAGTCTAAACCTGAATTCACAACGGCTGTGTCCACCCATTCCCTAACTAGTAGTTGAATGTCTACCATTGGCTCCCTCGGACTTCCCCAAAGTCATGACAGATTTGTGTACATGGCCACATGGAGTAGACGACTCTTACTTATGCTTTATATCTTTGATGGGGAGTTCAAAATGCAAACCTACCGGGATCCCTGGGTAGCCCGGTGTTCCTGGAAGTCCTGGAAACCCTTGCTCACCCTGGAAGACATAACAAAGTTTGCCATTATTCTTAGTTGTTCTAGAATAGCCTATTCAGATATTTTCCTTGTTCCTCTCTTCCAACCTTGCAGTGGTAAATCTAGACAAAGTAACCTAAATTCCTTATGGCTACTGGATCATGAGGCTGAAGACCACAAAACCATTATCTTAATTAAAAACAGGATTAGAATACTGTTTCTCAAATTGTGCATAAATGGCAAAGTCTAATTATGCCAAGAACTTTTTAATTGCTGTTTCTTTCAAAGTTTAGTAATTAGTTCATTCATCGCCACCATTCTGGGGAAAAGGAGAGCTCAGTTAGAGAACAAAAGGAGGGGAGTGAACATTGAAAACATCAGTCATTGCTTTCCAAAGATTAATTTCGCACTCAAGGCCTTAGTGTCTGATTTATATACACAACCTCAGATGCAAATAACCAGTTGAGCCCCCAGTTATCTTTCTGTGGGAGAACTTTCTTAAAAGACAATTAGAGAGCAAGGAATAAGAAGAAAGAAAATGGGAAGCTTGCTGGTTCCAAATCATATTGCTGGTCCTGGCTAAAGGAATGTTCAAGGAGAACCTATCTCCTCCTCATTGCTATTTCACCTTGATTCATTCATTCAGCAAAGCACTTATTAATCATCTTCTGTGCAGAAACTACAGACCTTAGAACCATTGCATCCTGGCAACCCGGGAAGTCCATAAGGCCCAGCATGGCCCGGGATGCCCTGAAAAGAGAACGAGTCCCAGTGAGGAGACAGCATCACAAGGAACAGCACAGAACCCACAGGAACAGATGGGCTAATTTCAATGGCTACTGAAATAGAAATGGTGGTTTAAATAGTTTCGTAGTAAATTTAAATGCTTGTTTTAGATATAATTTCAATACCATAGCAAACAAAATGGGCTGATTAAACTAAAGACTTATCAAGTGAGATGTGGATATTTCAGCTAAAACAAAAGGCCTTTCTACATAAATGAAGTCCTTGAACATGTTACTTTAAGCTGAGGAGAAACGAGGGGAAAAAGAAGAGGGAAATGTGCACAGAGATAATTATTTTATTATCCTATGCTGTTAAGCAGAATCATTCTATTCTAGTCTGTCTATTACATTGTATTCTATCTATTGCACTCTATTCTGTTCTGTTCTGTTATATCCTCTTCTATTTTCTTATGTTTATATTTCAGGAAATATGATTTAACTCATATGTCGTATAAATCCACACTCTACTGTAACATGCAATTTTATGGTACCAGTTTCTTCACATAACAAATGTATCAGAACACATTTGCACCAAGACATTGCTACTGTTTTAACATCTCTATTAAAATGAGCTTACTTTTAATTTTTCCAGCTACATATTTTTTCCATTACTTACTGGAAGTCCAGGAGGACCAGAGAATCCTGGTAATCCAGTTACTCCCTGAAGACAGAAAAGATAAGGCACTTTTAAAATGTTCAACCTGTAAACATAAATTTATCATTGTAATAATCTCTTCCTGCAACTATAATTGGAAATAGCTCAAAATGATTGGAAAAACAAAACAAAACAAAAAAGGGTTTAAGAAAACTTCATAAATCTCACATTTATAAGACTTTTAAAAAGAGATCATTTTTGGTTCTGGCTTTTTGTATAGGTTCCTAAGCTACAAGTTGCACAGAGTGAAGTGCTCCAGTCTCCCGTGAACAGCCTAGCAAACGTTTACTTAAGTACACTTTGGTATTCCCACTGTCCCATCAGACACAGTGCTTCTCCGTCACTCCGGAAGGTTCCCTCATGCCCTTTCTCAGAGTTAACACCCCTTAACACCACTATTTTGACTTCTACCATGACAGATTAGTTTTATTTGTTCATAAACTTCATCTACAGAACCGTACACAATTTTCTCCTTTCTGACATTTATATAACTCTCACGGTGCAAAGTCGATCTATTTTTAAAAGAAGAAGAATGTTCACCAAACAATCAGGATGGGCTACTAACCCTGACACCTTTGGAACCAGTGAGTCCTGGAAGTCCCGGAGAGCCCTAGATCCAAGTGAAAAAACAAAAAAAGAAAAGAAAAGGTAAACACCGTGAAAATTACTTGGCACTAAAAAATCCGTACATTAAAGATCCCGGTCTTATTCACATGTCAAGCTATTTTGTTCTTGTGATTATTTCACTGTTAATAAGGTTCAGGTGGTTGCTTGTTTCATTGCAGCTAAAATATTTATCAGAAGAGACAAACAAAAATGTATTCAAACCCTTGCTACTCAAAGTGGTGATTGGGGTGTGCAACCTTAGCATCACCTGGAAGCTTGGCAATGCAGAGTCTCAGCTCTCGCTCACCCCCCAGACCTGTCTTGTTCTAACGAGGCATCGCTTGTGCACACTGAAGTCTGCAAAGGGCTGCTGTGACAGTCCCACGTTAGCCAGACAGCTGCTGAGGTCTGATAAGACTGAATGGCACAATTGCAACGGCGGATGGGAATGGCAGCCAATTTTTCTGTGCACAAGAAACACTTTATTAACAAGATGTGCCTGACACGCACAAGTAAATAAATAGCCAAGTAAGAACTGCCTGAACCAGAGATAAACTTGCTTCAGGCACGTGATGAATACAGTTTTGTGGTCATTTCCTGGAGAATAACCTTACATGGAGACTGTCTTAGCTAGACCACTTGGTGTGAAAGTTCCATTGTCCGAAAGTTATTTTCGTCATTCCAGAGAGTTTCAGTATGTTTTGGCATTTTTGAGTATTTGAGAAAAAGGCTGTTACAGAGTCTTCTGAGATCGGACTGTCGAGGTCAAAGTCAGCCTTTCATGTCTGGGGTGGTATTCCTGGGTGCACGGCCACGTTCAAGGCTGCTCCCCTTCTCTGTAGGACGCTGTCTGTGTTATGCAGAAAGCAAATGAGTACGTTGAAGGTTTTACTTCCCCATTATAAATTTGTTCATGCAGAAAATATTTAAAATTAAGATAGGAAGCTTATAAATCTGAAAAATCTTTTTGGTCAGGTTTAATATCCTCTAATTGTCTGCCTTTGCTCAAATGATCTTTGTAGCTACATCTATAAGCTATGCTCTATTAGATGAATCTAAGGCAACATGGCACTCAGATTTTCTGGATTAATTTTATGGAATACCTGCACGTCACGTAGCCCACACTAAGTACCGTGTGTTTACAGCTATTATTTGAATGTATTGCTGCATCTGTAAAGAAATGTTGGCGGGGGGAAGCAAGCAGAGGAGGGCATAGAGAACAAGATGAAAAGGAAGCAGTTGCCATTAGGCTGCTCTACGTCCAGGGTTGAAGTGGCAAACTCATCGTACCAGTGCAATGGAGGAAAACCTGAGCCCATGCCCCAAGGAAGTCAATGGATGTTCAGACCCTACCCAGAATCTGAATGGCTTTTTCAAACTTAGGGTCAGAAGAGGAGGACATGGAACAAGAGAACACATAAATGAATACGATAGACATGGAAATTGCAGAATTCCTGGGAAACAGCAAGCTTTTGCATTGTTATTTATAAACTGTAGGTGCGAATTCAGTTTCTTTGGCTCCAAGAGTTTGATTCTGGCATCATATATGTGACATAAATATGTGCACAGAACTCCTGAAATCCTTCTAATTTTCTGAGTGATGGGGTACAAAGATCATCTTTTGTTCTAATATTTAGTCTTTGATCTTGGTTCAGAACACAGAGCTCCCAAATCCCTTGGAATTTCCAGGGTGATAGGAGTGTCTTTTGTTCTAATGAGGCATCTCTCGGTGGGTTCTCAAAGGAGGGCTGGTCACCAGTGAAAGCTTGGAATTTTCAGCTCTGGTGCCATCCTCCTGTGAGAGGAGAGGAGCTGAAGACTGAATTAATAATAGCTCGTACCTATGTGTTGAAGTCTCCAGAAGAATCCCTTAAGTATAGAGTTCAGAGAGCTTCCCAGTTGGTGAACATCCACCTGCCAGGAGGGTGGGACAGAAGCTACCAGAGTGATGGAGAAAAACCTGTGCCTCTGCCCACAGGAAGTCAATGGATGCTTAGACCCTGCACTAGTAGCTTCTGTCCATGGCGACAGAGGCTTCTGCACTTGGGACTCTTCTGGACCTCACCCTATGTATTCATACCTCTTCACCAGGCTGTTCATATGTACCCTTTATCACATCCTTCATAAGAAATCAGCAAATATAAGTATTTCCCTCAGCTCTATGAGCCATTGCAGCAAATTCTCAAACCAGAGGGGGCGGTTGCAGGAACCGATTTGTAGCCGAGTTGGACAGAAGTGTGGGCAACCTGGGGACCCACTACTTATGATTGGCATCTGAAGTGGGGACAGTCCTGTGGGACTTAGCCCTTAATCTGTGGGATTTGCATGAACTCCAGGTAGTTAGTGTCATATTTGAATTGCAGGACACCCAGCTTGTGTCCAGAGAGTTGGAGAATTGTCTGGTGTGAGGAGAAACCCACACACAATATAAAACTGGGTTGGAGCCCTGATTTTGCCACCTGTTGGCTGCATGACCCAGGACAAATTACTTATGTGCTCCGAGTATCAGTTTCCTTATCCCTGAAATGGAGGTAATAATGGGAACTATGCTATGTGTCACCATAGCCATGATTTATGGGATTGATGTGAGGAGTAAGACACATACAGTGACGAAAACATGACTCAGGGCCTGGCACAGAGAAAATGTTGCCTTTGATTATCATTTACATATCTATATATTATTCTAATGCATATTTTAATTTAAAAGATTCTGTATAGATCAATTGTAATTATCTCTCATGGTGTATTAGTTTACAGCTTGCTGGAGGTCAGTAGCAGGGGAATGGATATGTGGGTGCGTGAGAAGCCAGGCTTAAGTCTAGCTAATGTCCGCAGCAGGAAAGAGCAATCAGCAAATCCAGTGGTTACGCAGCTATGTAGCAAATCCTCTGGGGTATTTATGGAAACAAAGCCCTTTGCTGTAACACAGACTTTAGGATAAAAACGCGTGATGAGTGTGAAGGGCAGCGGGCTCTGGGAAGAACCCTGCAAACCCCACGTTCAAGGGACCAGGTGAAAAGAGGAGCCAGGGAAGGAAGGAGAGGCTGGGGAGACAGGATGAGAATCAGGGGAAGGAGAAACCAGAAACAAAGACGGACACGTTTCAAGGAGAAGAGAGTGATTCGTCTTATCCGAAACAAAGCAAAAGGGTTTAGGTCAGATAGAGACACAAAACTTTTTATTGTCATTGGCCATTTGAAGGTCATTGGTGATCTTCACAGAAGTGTTTTCAGAGGAGGGGGCAGAAGGTGAATTGTCTCTGGCTAAGGAGTGACTAAGAGGTGAACTATAGGCAGAATATTTAACTATTCTTTTAAGAAGTTGGACAGAGAAAGGAGAGACAGGGAGAGATGGCAACCCTTTGGTTACAGGACCTAAGAAGATGGAGAAGTGTGTTTTAGTGTGGGAAAATATTTGCATGTTTAAGGGCTCAAAGAGAAAAGCCAATATCAAAAAGAAAGTGAGAATGTATGAGAGAGAGAGGAGACACCTTATGGAACAAAGTCTCAGCAGGAATCCCAATGGCCAGGGTACAGGTGGAAGGCTAGGTCTTGAACAGAAGGTAAAAAGAGGTTATCCTTTCATGTAGGAGGAAAAAACCGGTAGGGACAGATGCAGATGTAGAAACTGTGTAGATGGGGAAGGTGTTGAATAGTGGACTTGAAGCTAACGGTGAGCATGTGCAGTAGTTTTGGAAGAGGACGCTGTTCTGAGTGCCCATATAATACTGGAGACCAGGAACTTGTCACGCACCCACCGGTTGGCTAAGATGGGGATTCTCTCCAGGTTCTCAGCAGCCCAGGGAGGAGGCGTGAAGAGGGTTAGGTGGGTTTTCCAAGTACAGGATGACCTACCTTGGGTCCCTGTGGTCCAGGGAAGCCTTCAGGACCTGGGAATCCTTTCTGGCCAGGAGAACCGGGGGGTCCGGGAAAACCTCTCTCCCCCTGTTAAAACCAAAAGACAAGAAACACTCAGAATAGCAACCACCCAACAGTAAACACGCCCATAACCATTGTGTTCTCTTAATTATGACTTCATGATGACATTTTGTATTTTTTTTTCCCTTTGGATTAAAAACAATAATAATTAGCACTCAGTAGTGAGTACTCTACTAGTATACTGGAAAGTTACTAGTTGTTAGTATTGGTCTACAGGCTTGAAAGTGCTGGCCCTTGGTGTTGTAGAAACTTTCTTTTCCCAAAATGGCAGGGCAAGGCAGAGCAGAGCTCAAGCAGAAGGAATCAAAAATTGAGGAGAAAGCCCAAATAGAAACATCAGTGTTGGTGGAATGTTTGCTGAGGGATGGGGAGAGAGCGAGGGTAAGGCACAAGAATGTGTTTGGGGAGTGTGCGTAATTACTATGTAGCTTGAAAAGAACAACACCATGCAGGTTATGAGTTTTAGTTCTTTCTTGATTACACAAGAATTAGTAATTTAATCCACTATTTGTGTAGGAGATGCAGGAGAGATATCAAGGATGGCATAACCAAAAGTGTGAGCTAAATAATTTTTTAGAAGGAGTTAGATGATACTATGGGAAAGTACCTAGTAAAGCGAGGCAAAATATTTTAGGTCCAATGCTTGACATGGTTCTACCATCAGATAATCTTCCTGGATGTGGATCCTGGGATTACATATATCCTTTGGTATCTGTCAGGGATTGGTTCCAGGATCCCCCTGCTAAACTACAATCTGCAGATGCTCAAGTCCCTTATATAAAATGGTGTAAGTCTGGGTACAGTGGCTCATGCTTGTAACCCCAGCACTTTGGGAGGCCGAGGTGGGAGGATCACTTGAGGCCAGGAGTTCAAGACCAGCCTGAGAAACATATCAAGACCCTGTCTCTACAAAAAATAAAATTAAAATATTAGCCAGGCATGGCAGCACATGCCTGCAGTTCCAGCTACTCAGGAGACTGAGGTAGGAGGATTGCTTAAGCCCAAGAGTTTGAGGTTGCAGCGAGCTATGATGATGTCAGTGCATTCTAGCCTTGCAAACAGAGCAAAATTCTGTCTCAAAAATATTTTATTTTATTTATTCAAAAATAAGTAAATAAAATAAAATCGTACAGTATTTGTATATAACCTATGTAATCCTCCTGTATACTTTAAATCATGTATAGCTGACTTATAACGCCTAATTCAGTGTGTATGCTATGTTTTACTGTATTGTTTTTTATTATCATTTATTAGGTAGTGTTATTTTTATTGTTTTTTTCTGAATATTTTCAACCCACAGTTGGTTGAATCTGAGGATTCGGAACCCATGGGTACGGAGGGCTGACTGTACCCTTCAACAGTAAAGGCCACTGGTTGATTTGGTCAATTTAGTTACACAATTGGCAAATTAAAAATAAACAAACAAAAAAGATCAAGTCAGCCGTTTCACATTGTGTGTGTGCACACACTCAATAAGAAGAGAAACAGAATTTGCTAGACCCCTCTTACCACTCAGTGAGAGTATACTCATACATCCTAGAAAATAGCATCTCACAAACACTAGGGACTCAACCAATTCTTCTTGAATGCAAGACGAATCACAGAGAGGGTACTTTGCAATGGGGATCTGAATTCTATATTCATAGCTTCAAGAAAAAACCTAAATCAAACTATACGTGAATTATAAAATAATTTAAAATAAATATAATTATTATTATAGTTAACACATAAACCATACGTGAGTTGTTTTATATAAAGAGCTTAAAATATGTTCTTAAAAATATTTTTATTAATAAATAGTCACCCTTCAATATTGTTAAACAATTAGTGTCTGTGAGGAAAGGGTTTTGTAAACAAAGAAAAAAGACTTAGTTCTGCCTCTGTCTTAATTATCACAAATTGCAAGTTAATGGAGCGAATTAATGAGATTTCACGGTGTTCTTTTTTTTCTTGCATTCTGCAATGGAGCTACTTTCTACTTCCCTCTGCTGAATGTTTGCCTCAACTAGGGTGCTGCTGCAGGATTCCTCCACCAGGGGGCGCGCTTGCACCAATGCTACAGGACAAAAACCTGTGGGTTTTAATGTTTACATCAAAGCGAATGAATCAAGTTGTTTCCAGTTCATCTCTTGTGTTTAGCAACATTGTAAATAGTGTATACCTATGGAGGCTTCTCATAAACCTTCTTTTTCCCTAACTTGCTACTTATTCTTTGCAGACCAAGAGAGCTATAACTTAACTGCCAGTGTTTACACAAGGTATCTGAAGCTTCCTAGAAGACTTTTTTTTTTTAAGGTTAATGTTTACATACAATTACTTTATAATTGGATTTGGGAAATGGAGAAACATACTGCCAATCTTTCTGCTACTGATGAAAGAAAAGTGTGAATTACGTGATGAGCTTTTTACGGAAAAGCAGCAGTATTAGGTTTAATTTTACCTTCTGTCCTTTGGCCCCATCACAGAAGCACCGGCCTTTGTCTTTACAGACGCAGCCCTAGGAAGAGGGAAGAAAAAGAGTTTTGTTTAATAAATCCCAATTGCCAGGGTAAAAGCAAACACATTTTTCTGTCCTTTTATTAGGAGCCACATGACACTGTCGCAGCAATAGAAACGGCAGAAAAGTGAGAAGCTGTCGCATATAGGAGAAATGTCAGATGAGTAGACAGCATTGTTTACTGTATTTATTTAAATAATTTATTTATGGGAAAGACAAAGTCAGCTCTCCTTTTTTCAGAATAGTATATAGTTGAGCCGTAAGAAATTGCTACTGTTGTAGGTAGAACGTGGTCAAATGCTGACAAATTCTTAGGTTCCACATAATGTTCATATATGTACATATATGTGTAATGTATACATGTAGGTATACAGCAGAGTGTATACATACAATATTTGTGTTTATTAATATTTAATATATTTAATATATTCCCTAGGTGATTATAAGGTTTTCTTTTCCTGAAATAATGTTCAAGACTGAGATAAAATGATCAATGCCCACTATGTAGCTTTAAAGAAAACAAACTAATTCATTAAAACTAATATCAAAATGTTCTTTCTTACAAGACAAAAACAAAAATAAAAAATTCAGCTGTGAGCTTAGCAAGACTTATCCTATCCTAACCAGTCACTTTGACAGAACTACAACCCCAGCCCTCACACCTATGCACACATCCACTCTAAGGGATGTCAATTTATAAAAAATGTTCTCTGCCAGCAGAGGAACCAACAGGAAAATAGTTTTAAATAGTGGATTTAAAATGTGTTTTGACACACATGGTGTACGTGCTATGGTTATATATTAATCCTTTTATTTTTTTTCTTCAAGTTAATATTAACTGAAAATTAGTTTGCTTTTACAAAAATCAGGAGCATTGATAGCAGAGGCAAGGCCAGTCTGGGAGATATGTTGGGAAAACAAAAAGAAATTGCCTCAGATATTCCTTAAGTGGAGAATTCTATCTGTGCAACCTAAACTAACAAACAAACCCATGCAAACAAATAAATAACAAATAAAACAAAACAAATATCTTTAATTGAATGCATTTCCTTAGCCTGGGCAATAGGCTTTGCTGTCACTCAAGGAGGGGGTGTGCCTAGTAATTTTCAGACACTCATCATTGAACCTCATCATATTTGTATACATTGTAATTTATATGAATGAAAAGTAACTGCTTGAGAAGGAAAGTCTATAGTCTTCCAAAAGGTTGGATATTTGGTATTTTTAGAAGACTAAATCTTTTCAGTTTTCCTCCCAGATGTTTGGGGTCATTAAGTCACACCTTCGTTTAATTATCTTAGTCTTGTCTTCCTGGATTTTTAAACTTTAATGTTCATTTCACACACAATCACCTATCTAAGTGCACTCCACTAAAACAGTGGCTCTCAAAGTGTGGATTTCCAGACCAGCGTCAGCATCTCCTGGAAACTTGTCAGAAATGCAAATTCTGGGCCCCTCCCCACCTGCTGAGTCAGAAACTCTGGGGCCCAGTCTCTTCCATCTGTTTTAACAAGCTCCCTGGGGGGTTCTGATGCCTGCCCAAGGTTGGGAACCACTGCTCTAAAGTTTAACACCTCAAATCCAGGTCTCCCTAGGATAGAGCTAATTCTCTAAAGATATCTGGACACTACATCATTTGAGAAAGTAATTTGCACAATTTTGTGTGTTTTTTGTGTGTGTGTGTGTGGCGTCTTTTTTTTTTTTTTTTGTCATTCTAAGAAAGTAGTCAGACTTGTGTGCTCCCTCACCTTGGGGATGCTTTTGTGGCTGGGCTTAGAGCAAAGTTTCCTGAAGACAAGACTCCTCCAGGCTTTTGTTTCTGTAAGTGTAAGTACCCCTGGGCCAGCGTGCTGCTCCCACACAACATCTGGAGGAGGCAGCAGTTTCAGAAGGAAAGCCCAAGGGCAGCAGATGATGGGCAAGGACTTTGGGCCCAAGTGAACATGGAGGTAGCTGGTCCTGTTTTCAAATGGACAATGAGCATCTCTGATTCTTCTGCCTCCCAGATGCCACACAACACCTGGATTCTGAGCATCTCTGGGCCTGACTGAGAAGGGGCAGATTGGCAATTCTCTAACCAAGGTGTGTGGGGCCATGAGACAGGCTTAATTTTACTTCTTGGAGTAAGAGTCACATGCACCACACACTACTGAAAATCTTTCAGTCTTAGCTTGGGCAAATAAGTGTTTGCTGATCCCCAGACTAGGTCAGGCCTCTTTCCTATACATTCCCATGGAACATTCGCAGTTAGATATCTAGTGCATGTTTCCATGATGACTGTAGATCCCAGGAGAGAAGGAATTACACAGTCCTATTACCATCGGTGTCCTTGGCATATCGTATGTCCTAAACAAATGCTTATGGATTGATTGGATGAGTCACGGAGTGGACGGACAGCTGGCAATTTATTTACATCCAGTTTGGACCAGGGATTTCAAGGCATATGAATTATATGGCTATTGTTGGGCTGCCGTGATGAAGATATTTTCTACATGTGTGAATTATGAACAACTATGATGGAAAAGGCAAAGAATGGAACCAGAGGTTTTGGCTATTTGAACCCATGATCAAATTAACGTAAGTTAATTATTTGTTAATTAACAAATATTTGTTAGTTACTTGGATTACAAGAAATTCTTTTGGAAAATTTTTAAGCCCTCAGGAGAGTTGAAAAACAGTACAATATGGGGATTCCATGGTGTAATAGTTAGCACTCTGGACTCTGAAAAGCAGTACAACAAACACCAATATCCCCTCTAATCCAGGTTCACCGACTGTTGACATGTTGTTCTGCCCACTCCATCTCTCTCTCTCTTTCTCTCCCTCTCCACACAGACAAACACACTTTTTTTTTTTAACCAAATCATTCAAAACATGACACTTCACCCCGAATACTTCTGTATCCATCTACTCAAAATAAGAGTATATTCTTATCCAATTACAGCACTATTCCCCACACTAAGAAATCAACGTTGATGCAATGGCTTCATACCTTGAGGACATACCTCGGTGACTAGTTTTTAAATAAGATCTTCAGCCTTATACAAGATCCTCTATGACCATAGAAAAGGAAAAGCTATTTAATTTTCAGCAAATCTTTCATTTTTTACCGAAGATTTTGCCTCAATCAATGCTTTCGCCTGTATCCAATACATGAGGTTTGATCTCAAAAGTGGCTCTCACAGTTGCAAGAACCTTATGGGCCCACACAGGTGGCACCAGAGGTCAGATGTGGGCTCTGTGTTCTGCATGTGAGCTCCGTGTTCCTGGGGATTCTCTCCTGCCTACGGTCTTGCTTCCCGTCACTATCTGCAGCAATTTTGGCATCAAAAACAGAGTTCTTGACTTTCTCTTTTTTCATTATTATCCCTCAGTTTGGGTCTTGAGCTTTTAGGGGTCACGTATTTAGTTTTTTGTTTATGTTTGGTTTGTTTTCACATTAAAGTAGAATCCCTGTTTGATAGTTTAGTACCAGTTGCTTGTTTAATTAAAAAATTTAGTTAAAGAATGAAAACCAAACAGATTCATGAACACCAGACATTTTATTTTAACTTAACATACATAAATGCACACTAATTCTTCAATCTTGGGAGATAGGACCCAGCTTTTTTCTTTGGGAATGGGTCTGCTGTTTAGAGTTTGATGGCATCATTTTTGATAAATCATACCCAGAAGGCACCAGCAACAAATTGCAGTTTTAGTTTCTTTGACACAGGCCAGTTGATTAAAAGAGATGCTTGTGAAACAACCTGCGTGTAGAATCCTTCTAGATATTAATCTACATCATCTTTCTCTAACTTTTAAAATACTATCTCAGACACACCTAATTGAATAGCAGTTTTTCTAACAATTTTATTTCATCAAATCTTCCAACCTTATTTTCACAGAAACAAATGTTTTTATGCATTCATATTTAATTTATTTAATATTTAACTAAGTTACTTTGTTACAATCATAAGTTCAACTGGCAGAAATCAGAGTGGAAACAACTGACTCTTGGCCATCATAAAACCCGTTGGTGGAGCAGGCATGTGCCAGTGCGCGCAAGAGGAGCTGACAGCTCTCCACTGGCCTGCTGTATACAGGGTATGGAGAGCCCTGGTCCAGCGGGCAGTCGATTAATCAGAAAGTCCTTGCAAGAGTGTCTGCTGTACCCCCTTGTCGTGTGTGTCTGCCGTACCAACCACGTGCGTGTGGTCTGCCCTGCTGACCAGGCTCCAGAGCCAGAGATCTAGAGCTGTGTTTCTATGCTTGAGTTAGCAGAACTGCTCCAAAATCATTCCAGCTTTAATTTTCAGTGAAATTGGCAAAGCATGGCCTCCCCACGCATCTGCGCAATCGGGCTGACTAGGACTTCAGCGTATGGGACGATTTTGCTGACGCGTAGAGGATGCACCTGATTGAACGAACTCAAAATCATAGTCAGGGCAGCTCTGTGGTCGTTGTTCAGCTGCTGCTCTAGAAACAAGCTGAGAGCCTGGCACAGAGTCACATGGAATACCTTTGGCCCTTCAATACTTTTGGATGGTGACGACAGTAGTCCAAACTCAATATGTTAATTTCTCTTGATAATGCTATTTTTCCTTAAATAAATCTTTCGATTTACAAATATGTTTAAATAATTCAAAAATTCATATAGATTATTTGACTAGAAGCTACAGGGGCCATATTTTCATCCTCATTGAGTTTGATCCACCCTTTTTGGATCCATTTTTTGAAACACCATGATTGCTTTCATGGAATATAACCCCTTAATTACTAGTCAGGTGCTGAATCACTCAAAAACCGGCATGGCCAAAGGCTGACTATTAAGAAAGCATAACTGATGGATATTTCTTAAGCAACATTTTTATGATTTTTCCTCTTCCAACAATAAATTACCTTGTAGTTTCTTCATACCTTAATGGAGTAAGAAATCATTTATCACGAGCAGGAAGCTCTTAATAACGATATTATGGCTTTTCCACCTCCACCATCAGGAAATGATCCAAGATTACATGATGTTTTAGCACTTATGAATATGAAACAGTTCACCTTATGAGAATCATTCTTTTCACATTAATGTTTTATGGTCTCACTTAGAATGCAAAGTAAACTTTGATTGTAGATGATCTAAAAATGTTTAGAAGTCTAGAAGTCATGGCCATGTGTGTACAGACCTACGCTATATGTATGGATCTGTCTATGTAGGACCCGCTCCCAGCTTTGTAATGACTAAATTACTTAATCCTTCCAAGTCACCACATGTGTAAAGGAAGATGCTAAGATCTGCCTCGCAGTGTTTTTGTGAGGAGTCGAGACGCTGGCAATAGGATGCCTGCTGAGCACCGTGAGCTCAGTGAGGACTCAGTCAACAGAGGCCTCCTCTCCCTCCCAGTTTGCTACAAGATCTCTTGCCAGAGGGCATCCATCCATTCTACTCTCTGATCCTTTTATCCATCAGTCTGAACTGTTCACCTTCCCCCCAGACATTTCCTCCTGAAGTCGATTGTCCAGTGCTGAAGGACTGGTGCTCATGCTAAGAGCAAGGGTGAGAGACTCCAATTATTTCTGTTAAACTACAAATGAATTAACCAGTAGCTACTACTAGCATTATTAGAATACACTGAGTATATGAGTTGATTAACCAACTAGTATTTGTACAAGACCACAGACACACTACAATTTGTTTTATTTCATAAAATATTAGTTAGAGACCCCAGCGGTACTTGATGCTTATAAATGAAAGGTGCCAAATCAAATAAATTATACAAAGGCAGCGAGCCCTTCCAGGAATGCCGGTCCGTCTGCTCGCACACTCTTCTGTCTGTCTCCACTCTCATGCAATCCTTGTGTCACCCATGCATCACCTGAATGTTGCCTTCTGCTACAGGGCCACCTGCCATAGTCAGGCCCAGTTCCAGAGGCAGACCTTCTGGGTCTACTTCCCAGCACCAAATCACCTGTGTCTCATGGGTAAAGCCCTTAGAATAGTCCCCAGGACACTTCCTGAGGGCCGATACTGTGCATTATTACCAATTCATCAGCTTACTATTGCCCACTAGGTGCTCACAAGTTGAGGGCTTATCACTTTCACTGGACTGCAAGTGGGAACTGTCTCTCTCAATTCTTTAATTCCCCCAGGGCTAGCAGGCAGTAAAGAGTTATCTCTTTACTCTTAAAACTAATAAAGGATCTAATTAAACACATGCATTTCTATCGTGCATTAAAAGCACCAGGAAATACGGACATGCATTTTTATGTTTCATTAATAGGCCAGAAAACAATTTCCAAGCAATCTTGGCGGTTTCCTCTTTCTGCTCTCAATACCCGGTGTGCCCTGCCCTCTGTCCCTTCCTCCTCCCCCACACCCAGCCCAGCCTGGGTTAGCAGGAGGGGAGTTGGCACCGTTTGCAGCTGGTTAACACCCCACTGAGCAGGTCTGTTGATTTTGCATTATGATTATTGAACTTGCCAGTCCCTCTGCCCAGCCAATAGCCTGAGGCGAACGGTTTTGTGTGTGAAAAGAAGAGCTGACCAAGTACAGGCCACACCGTGCCAGACAGACGCCACGAGCTGTCCCCTGCAGGCCGCCTCCGCCCCGCATCTGCCTTAAGCAGCCGACCGTGCGCCCTGGCAGCATGCCCTCCAGGGAAGGAGAATGACACCCAGGAGCTGCTGTCACCACACACGGGCATCACAGACGTCTCACTGCAGCTGCCACTTCGTATCTCTCAACTCCCGCCCAGAGCCCCACTGCTCGTCTAGACATCCGAACCAGCCACCCGTTTTGATTTTCTGGATGACATCAAGCATGCAGAGCATTGGCTCTGACAAAGAAAGTGCAGTCAGAGTTCTCTGGTCCACTGGGGGATAAACAGTATGGTAAGGAAGTTTTCCCTGTCTTGCGCAATGCAGCGAGTGGTATGTACACCTATAATCATTAACGCCGGCTTCTTTTTTATTCCTTTTCCTCAGCAGGGTTTGAACGCAGGACTGTGAGGCCTTCACGATTCACATAAGAGAGATCTACAGGGTCCCTTGATCAGGAGACGAACTTCCATCAGCACCATAGTGATACCGGAATGTTCTGAGCCCTCTCTCAGTGCTTGCTGCCTTCTGTACTATCTCATTTGGATTTTATATCAATTCTGGGAGGGAGGTACTATTACGAGCTCCACTGACAGATGAGCAAACTGGGATTTCAAGAGGCTGAAGGTGGTAGGGAATGGAGCTGGGGACCTGGACCCAGATGAGGACGGCTGACCCGGGGCCACGTTCTCAGCACAGTGCAGTGCTCGTCACTGACGGGCTCTGCAGGCCGCCACCCTGTCACTGTGCTCCCCGTGATGGGATGCAACATCCCAGTGATACACATAACACTGTAGTTCATGAAATTAGCTGTGTAATTCAGGAGTTGGCAAACAACAGCCCATGAGCCAAATCCAGTCCTCTGCCCATTTCTGCACAGAAAGATTGGTTTTTAGATTTGACATGCTTGGGGGAAAAAAATCAAAAGAAAAGTAATATCTTGTAACACGTGAAACTTATATACACTTCAAATTTCAGTATCCATAAATAAAGTTTATATTTCGTCAATAAAAATTTTGTGGATACTTATTTTTGCTCTTGTTATTAAATATATATGTATCTATACAATGTCTTTGATTTTGTCTTTTGGCTTGCAAAGCCTAAAATATTTACTCTCTGGCCCTTTACAGAAAAAGCTTGGTGATCCTTGGTGTAAATGGTCTTGATTACATTTTTTCTGTAGCAGTATAAAAGTTGCATTTAAAAAGTTAAGATACAAACATAAAGAAGAGATTAGGTCTGTGCTCCAGTGAGAGGTGGTCTCCCACTTTGGATGTCAGGTAAATCCCTCTCTTCATTGGATTCACTACTTTCCTTCCCACTCCACTGTACTTCTGTCCTGGGCATGGGGGACACAGATAATGCAACCTGGGGATTGGTAGAACTCAGCAGATCATTTCAGTCCAAAAGTTCCCAAGATTTCGCACTTTACGGCACATTAAAATAAATATGTGTTAAAATGAAGGCCGACATAGGATTGTCTTATTTATATTTTTCTATGTAAGGGCAATGGCCACTGCCAAGCATAAACAAACCAAGCCACTCTCCCACCCACCAATCAACAGCAAAGTTATCATTTACTACCATCACATTCTGGAAGAAAAGAAAATTAAGATACTATAAAAGATGCTCCTTTAAAGTGGACAGAAATAGCTTTTACTTATAAAAAAATCTCTACCCTATTCTTGTTTTTCTCATTTGCTCTGGTCTGGTGAAGCCCTGCATTGGCAACAAGGTGTGACAATGGGAAACACTAAATTAGCCACACCTGCCTCCGTGGACTCTTGTCGGCCACTATTTGCTTTGCCACCTACTGCAGAAGGGTCTTCTCTCTGAGAGGTGAAAGCAAGCTGATCTCACACAGTGGCATGCATGCTAATAAGTTAGTTTTTTTAAAAAAATCTGCCCTGAAACTGACACAGGAACCAATACCTCTTATCACAAAAAACTGCCAAAAATGCCACAAATGGTGGAAAATCCAAACTCTAGGCTGGCAGGTGGAGACATGTGGAGGGCAGACAAGGCCCCTGGGGTCACATGCCTGGTATGTCTACTTGTATGACCAGATCCTTCAGAAAACATCTTTGAAAGTGTTATTTTAATAAAATAAAATTTGGGCCAGGCACAGTGGCTCATGCCTGTAATCCCAGCACTTTGGAAGGATTGGCAGAGGCCAGGAGTTTGAGACCAGCCTGGGCAACACAGCAAGACTCTGTCTCTAAAAACATTTTAAGAACACTAACCAGGTGTGGTGGTGTGTGTCTGTAGTCCTAGCTGCTCAGGAGGCTGAAGTGGGAGGATTGCAGGAGCTCAGGAATTCGAGGTTACAGTGAGCTATGATCACGCCACTGTACTCCAACCTGGGCAGCAAAGCGAGACCCTGTCTCTAAGCATTTTTTAAAGAAAAGTTTAGTTTGCATACAAAACCCATCTGTCCCTCTTTCATTTGACAATAAGTGAAGAAGCACTTGATGGGATTTCACTTGTTAACTGACAACTGAAGCAGGTCTGTGTGGTTCTCGCTGACTGCGTCAGGGCCAGAATGCGCTTCTTGAGATAGGAGGACACACTAGGTAGAGCCACATCTAGGGCCACGTGGAGGCTGACCACTGCTTCACTGCCCCCACCAGCTGGTCCTTGGCCAACTACACCCACGGTCAAGAGCACATGCTGAAGTGTCTTTAAAAGTTTTATATTTTTTGGTTTTGGGGTCTGGGAGAGTTGCTATGAGTTTTTAGAAACCTGGTTTTTAATCACAGAAATATAAGACATTTCAGGAAACATCCATTTTTATCTGTTAATCTATAAGTATGAAAAAAGTGCCAAGATGCTGAGGGTTGCCCATAAGACAAGGCCCTTTTCCAAACGGACGCCTTCTTTGGAGTCTAGGGGAGACTCTGGTGTCAGGTCAGCTGAGAATATGGACATTGCTGGGAGCAGCAATATTATTCCAAATAATCAACAGGAAAATGCCTCAGTTACGTAAGAGTTAATCCAGATGCTTGACTAAATACTTTTATATGTGTCCTCTCCTTTTGAAAACCAGAATAATGTGATAAAGAATAAAAAAGTACCAACCTGCAAAACAAGGAACACAGGTGAAAAGGAAGCCAATGAAAAGTGTTGATCAATTTTGGGAAGACGGATGGGCAAGTGGAAGCTTTGAGACAACTGGAACAGTAAGTTTGTGAATGCTTTGACCCATTTCCTCTGCTCTAATCAAAGATAAAATGTAAAAACAGAAAATTAAAAAGACTCAAACTCAAAATCAAGATAAATGAGCAAAATGGAAGGGGAACACAAAGTAGGGGGGAGGGCTGATGTCACAGGCCACCGGACTGTGCTACCCAGGAGTCTGGCTCCTGCGTGTAAGAGGAGCATGAGCCGGGAACGCCACTCAACACCACCTGAACTGGGGTGCTGGAGGGTTCCCAACAGAAGCAACTCCAGAAAGGAGGACGCACACAGAGGGGAACCAGAGAAAACAAACAACAAAAGTAGGGTCATGGGGTTGTGGTAGCAGCTTCCAAGATCCCCCATCCCATATCCATGCCCTTGTGTGGTCCCTTCCACGTGGGATCAGAGCTGGTCTGTATGACCAACAGAATGGGGCAGCCGTGACGATATGCCACTGCTGAGACTAAGTCACAGAAAGTCATTGTGGCTTTTGATCTCTGGCTCTCGGATTGCTTGCTCTGGGGACAGCCAGCTGCCATGCCATGCAGCCTTGTGGAGAGCCCCATGTGCTGAGATGCTGAGGCCCCTGGCAGCGGTCCTGTACGTGGGCCATCTTGCCAGCCAGTCCTCCGACCCCTGCAACCTCTTAGAACCCGGCCACCAGCTTGACTGCAGCCACACGAGAGACCCTGAGCTGGTGCCACCCAGCTAAGCTGCTCCCTCACGCCCGCCCTTCAGAAATCCGTCAGTTAACACTTGCTGTTTTAAGCTGCAAAATTTCGGGATACTTTGTTAGGCAGCAATAAATAATATAAGAGCCCAACTAAAATCGAAAGTGTGATGGATATAGTGGAAAACAAATCCAGGAAATCTTCTCAGGAAATAGAACAAAAAAGAAAAGAGGTGAATGATGAGGGGAAAAAGCTACAAAGCTTTGAGGTTCAGTCGAGGATGTGCAGTGTCTGACCCGTAGGAGTTTCAGAAAGAAGAGAAAGGAAACACAGGGAAGGAGAGTATCAAAGAAATAATACAAGGAACAACTTTCTGAAGTGAAGGAAACAAATTTTTGGATTGACAGAGCCCACTAAACATCCTCCTTTTATAAGCACACACACCCAAGGCACACTATGGTAACATTACCGCACACTGGGGACAAAGAGAAGACCCTAGAAGTAAACGCCACCACCAATGACAGTTTTCATACAAAAAGGACTTGGAATCAAAATGGCATTGAATGTGTCCACAGCAGCATCCCAAGGGAGACACGGCAGGGGCCTTCAGAATCCTGCAGGACATCGACTCCTCATCCAGACTTCACAGGCAGCCAAATGGTACATCCAGTTTGAGAAAACACAGAGATATTTTCTAATATGTAAGGAATCAAAAAGCTAACTTTCCAGGCACACTTTCACAGTAAACTACTGCAGGACGTGCACGACCAAAAATAGGGAATCAGGTCAAGAAAAGGAAGAACCTGGGACCCAGGAGACAGGGTCTAATTCAGAACGACTGTCCCAGGATAGCGAGATGGCCATGGGACAGCTGACCCCGGAACCAGAGGGTGGGGACCTTGGGGGGGACAGTAAGAAAACAAAGGGACCAGCTGGTTGTGTGATGAGTGTGACAGTAGAAAATAGTAAAGTGTCCAGGAAAGTTTATAAACATGAAAAGTAGTGGCTCAGGAGTAAACGAAATTTCCATAATCGTACACTACTGACTTAACCCAAAATTATGATATCAGCATGTTGGGAAGATTCGAGGAAAAAGAGGAAAGTGAGGCATGTCAGAGTCCTCATCTCCCAGACTGCAAGGCACTAGATGATGCTCAAATTGGCAAACTGAAAATAACTCTACAAGCCTGTTTTTCAGAAATGAGGAGGTAAATAAATCAATGGAAGAAATATTAACAGCGACAAGAGTTGAAATTCGTCACCTCTGTGGAGAGGGACTTGGGGGAGAGCAGCCAGGAGAAGGATTTTGTTTTTGTTTTCAGGTTTTGATATTGCAAGTATTTTATTATTTGTTTTATGTGCATGTTTGACTTTGCTCAAAATCAACAATAAAAAGAAAGTCCACCGAGAATAATTTTTCTAAAAATAAAAACTAACAATAAAAAAGAAAGTTCATCTCAAAAATAAAAAAATTTCTATTACTTTACATTTAAAGTCCTATCATTTTATTCATTGTTTTCTCAAACCGATAAGCATTCATCTAAAGTGACAGTTGTTTTCTGGGCTTTTTTTTTTTTTTCCAATTTGGAAAACTACTAACCTAGTTTTGACTTCCTGGTAGAAAAAAATTCAGTAAGAGTAAACAGAGGAAAATTTTAAAGATCAATGTTCAGAAATTTGATGAAGAAAGCTTAGAGGTGACAATTCTCTGCAGACACAGGTAAAACCCGGAGGTTACCTGAGCCACTGCTCGCTGGTGGTGGGAGCCCTACGCTCCCCATTGTTATAAATTACAGAATATTAAGATCACAAGAGATCTTTGAGTTCATCTGTCTCATACCCATTCCAAGCTCAGTCCAGATCTTCTTTAAAGCCTGGACCTTTTAATTTTCCCTTGGGCAAATGAGCTGACTGCATTTTGGGGAAACAGTGTACAAACTTCAAAGCGTAGAGGCTCTGCTGCATCTTAACTTTTCTGCCCAGAGCTCTGGCCTGCTTGGAGTCCGTATCTTTGTGCTTTGTTGTGGGGGAGCGCACCATAGAGAATAATAACTCATTATGGCTAAATTGGGCTTTGGCTGGATTCCTGGCTTCGGGTGCTCACTACTGTGCAAAATATCTTCTCCCTAAAAGTGGAGGACAGTAGGTGCTGTGTAATTCGCATTTCGATCTGGGCTGGATATAAGACAATCAGTCATGACTATAACTCTCTATAAAGCATAAGAAGAGAGTCTGGTACCCTGAGTTTACTTTTAAAAAGGTATGACATAAATGTGTGGGATTTTTGTTGTTGTTGTTATTATGAGTAACGTGCTTCAATAACAGCACAAATTCACATCCAGGTTGTGATTAAAAACCTTTCCATGTAGTTTCCCACTATTCCAACAGAAACTCAGGATGGCGGTTCTCAACTTTTAGTATATGTACATTATCTGGTGCCTTTAGTAACCTTGCTTTTCCCTGGGATCCCATCCCCAGGGAGTAGGCCTGAGGTGGCGGCCTGGCCTAGAGTCTGCACTTGGAACAAGTGCCCTGGGGGTTCACGTGCAGGGGTTCCCTAGACCTGCGGTCCCCACCCCCGAGCCGCAGCCAGTACCAGTCTGTGGCCTGTTAGGAAACAGGCCGTGCGTCACCGCCTGAGCTCCACGACTCCCCCATGACACCCCAGCCCCAAGTCCCAGTCCGTGGAAAATTTTTCTCCCAGGAAACCAGTCCCTGGTGCCAACAAGGTTGGGGATTGCTGCCCTAGACCACCCTTGAGAACTTCCTTAGCAAGTTGTAAAGTGTTAAAAAGTATTAAAAAGGAACTCAGATTCATCTCAACAACTATTATACTAACCTCTTTGGTATTTATGAAATAATAAAACAGCATTAAGCTTTAAAAATATGGGATAGTTGGGATTAATTATCAGCCCTAAATAGATTCCCCCAATTGGATTATGTCACTGTTGTGATTAAAAGTATTTGCTCATCACCTTTGGCCACCAGTGTCAAGTCTAAGCTCGCTGGTGTGATGCAGGAGGCTCTTTGCTTTCTTGTGCCCCAGGGTCCTCAGCCGAGAGGCCACCAGTCCCCACGGAGCTGCCGTGCTATCACTGCCCAATGACACCCTGCACTCGCACATTCCTGTGCTTTTCCACATGGTTTTTTGGCCTGAAATGCCCTCTTCTCACTGCCCCTTACTTTGCTTGGCTACATTTTGCTCATTCCAGAGCAGTTCAAAGGTTACCTCTTTCTGGAAGACTACTTTCCCAAATCCTCGAGGTGGTCCATTGCTCCCACACCTGTTTTGTGCATAACTGCTCTTATAACACATATCTAATTGTACTGTAATTATTTGTTTACATGACTCGGTAATATTTGGAGTAAAGACCTGAAGAAGAAAAGGGAGAGAGGCAGCCACGTTGGGCTGCACAGATGCAGTAGGATTTCAGAAGGTTTGTGGTTTTGCTAGATGAGTTTGATCAAGCCAGAGAGCTGAGGGTGTATGCAAAGGGGTGACTGTGAAGACTCTTTGACCAGGGGATAAAGATTGACAAGGAGGGCAGAGGGGGGACAGCAAGAGCATGGGAACAGTGACAAGGTGATAGATAAAGGGATTGTGGATACCAGCGAGGTTGCGGGATTGTTGGATTTGGGGTCTTAAAGGGACAGAGATGGAAAGAAGAGGAGGTGCTCAGAGAGGCACTGTGATTGGTAATGTCAAGGTCAAAGGTAACGTCAAAGTCAACAGTAATATCATGCAGGGAAACTGGTGACAGAGGTCAAGTTGAAGAGACTACTGCAATGGTAACTTTAAGACAGGTACAGGTGTTGATAATTCCTTGTGGTAGGCCAGGTGAAAGTGAGAGGGTGATAACTTTAAAATGTGCTTAATGAAAAATTCCAGCAATAACATCCATCCACAACTCATTTGGACAAGGCAACCAGCTCCTCAAAGCATTGGATAACTTTTCTGATGACATGAAGATAAGGTCATTATTTATGCTGAGTTATAAGACTCTCTATGATGCATAAAAATATTAAACTACTCTTTATACTTATGGAAAGGTATCAAGAATAATGTAACTAATGTTCTCGTACCTCCTACCCAGCTTCAGAGATAGCACACACCCAAAACAGTTGAAGTGCCCTGTGCTGACTCTGAGTCTTCAATTAAGTTTGTTATATAAAATTGCCTTATTCCTGAGAAATTGAGCAAGAAGCACTCTGTGCCTCTCTGATCCGTTAATGGAAGAATAGTTGTGGAAATTGAAATATTGGTAAGATTCAGTCTTCAGCAAGTACAGGAAATCAGAAGGAGAAGCTACCAAGAAAATACAAGCCCCAGGCAATATGCAGAAGTCTTGGGGCAGAATGTGGATTTCCCACAGATTTGAGATGGTATTCAAGGAATTTCAAGTAGTTTTTAACCTTAAAGGACAGGATACCCCTACATAGCACTGGGATTACAATGGCAAATAGACAAGGCTCAATAAATATTGCCTACATGAAAAAATAGGTTACAGGGTGCTAAATAATATAGGTGCAAACTCTTTAGCCATATAAAATCTACAACTATTATTAAAGCAATAAAAGAAAATTAAAAATAAAACTGGGGAAATGTCAAAAAGAATAGAGTGCTTCATGGCCCTGAAAACAGACTATGGAGAGATAGTGTGTAAATATAATGCTGACAGCTGGAGGGAGATGTCATACAAAAATAAATAAGAGAAAGTAAGCTATGTCTCTGGAAAAACAAACATTTGGATATTTTAGACATTTTGATGATTGACTGAATTTTTCTTCTCATCCGCATGACTAATACCAAGTAAATAAAATCTCAGAAGCAGGTAGACAAGAAAGCCAGGGGAGAATCATCCAAAGTCCCTAGGATTGGCACTGGGAAAAGCAATCTACCAGCTGGCGCAGTGTAGCATTGTAAATAGGAAGGGCTCTAAGGGAAGAGTAAGAGCAGGAGCTTGAAAGCGCAGCAAGTGGAAAAGACAAAAATGAGGTAGAGGGCGTGGAGCAGAGGACAGAGATTCGTCCTACGCTATTTTATTGCAGATCCAAAGATGAGAAATTCTGCACAATGGTAACATCTGTTTTGTAGGAACACAGAAGGATATTAAAAAAGGACTCTTAATAATTCTGAATTTTAGAACCAAAAATACAAGTAGGAAAATATAAAATCATTTAGAAAGCAATGCAATTGAAATGTAGGTCACTAGATTTCCAAACACTAAGCATCGGATATCTTTTAGAGCTATCTAAGATGATTATATTTGCACCTTTCTTAATATTTGCTTTGCTTTTCTCTTATGCTTAAAAATATTTTTTGTTGTTGTTGTTGCTAAAATAGAGTTTGGTTGTTCAAGTTGGAGCAACAGAGCGGGCATGGAGATAGCTCGCTTCACTGTTAGTTTTGGAAGGGAGACTCCAGAAACAACAACAAAGTGCATTTAAATTAGTTTTCTTAAGACAGAGATGGGATCAGTATCATATCCTAATAAAAAATGCAGCATTTTTACATGACATCTTTTCAAATGTGCAGTTGTGTCTGGAAAACCTTAAAAGGGGATTTAGCTATTAAGGCAAATTCAAAATAATTATATAGAAGCGTGGACCTGTAAATGGTGCAGCTGTCCTTTAATTACGGCTTGGCAGCCAGGGCGGCTTATGAGAGCCACTCTGCTGTGGGCTGTGCTGTAGTCATTATGAGTGCTAATATGCAGTCATATTCAGGTATTTCAAAAGTTATATGAACTCTTGGAGTCTGAATGTGTGTACTCTAATGGATGGATGCGACTATTTCAGCCGTGCCGAGCGTGTCTTCTGCTCTCGAGCAAGCACAATCTCGTTTACTTAAACGTTCTGTGCAACAGAACAAGCAAAACCAGGAATGCCCAAAATGATGCTTGACTCTAAGGCCTCCAAATTTTATTACTTTACCTCCAAAGAAAAATATTTAGCTCTCATTGCAGTGTATGGTAATTATGGATTCTACGTGAGCACAATTTTTCTTGAACAATTATCTTTACAATTAAATTCAGTTGCTGAAACCACAAATTTCATTTCTGAATCTTCACATGATACATAAGCTGCTAGATGGCGTACTGATAATTTTCACAATTTGCAGTTTACCTGGAAAAAGGGAGTGAGATAAACAATCCACTGTGATGTAGCCATGGTACAGCAAGCATTTTTTTATGTTTTATATATATATATATATATATATATATAACTGACACATATAGAAGCTGATATCTATATATATCAGCTTCTTCTATAGCCCATGTGTATAAACTGTGGCTACTGGCACAAATACTCAAATAAAACAGGACTGCAGACAGGAAAATATTATGCTAAAATCAAGACGAGCTATTGCAAATGTTTAAAACCAGGAAATATCTCTTTATAACAAGCACACACTGCTGCTTGGTAAATAATGTGCTTACAAATTGCTTGCTTACAAAAGGAGTAAGGCTGTTCAGGTCCATGCACACAGGTAAGTTCACTAAACCATATACAATTGTTAAACAGGAATCTCACTTGGATCCATGATTTTGGGAAACATGAGATATCCTATGGAAGTGCAATTTCTAGATAACTGAAGTTTACCACTGAAAGTGTCCAAACTTAGACCATCTGTCATTATATTACATGCTCCTTTGCCTTGTAAATAGATTGACAGTGACATAATCCTCCTTTTTTAAACAGTGTTGCTGTCACTGTGAACACTTTGTGCCCTAATGGATACCTGTCACATAACTGATGCTTAAGAAATATTTTTTGAGTGATGCTATTGCATGTATAGAGATATTTGCATCCCTATAATTTGATTGCAGGATGGTATATGGTGTTGATTATTAAATATGCATATGCTTTAGTTTTTTTTTGGAGGGAGGCTCTTTTTGTAGTATTACGCATTTGCCTTCCCTTTTTTCTACTATTGGTTTCTTGCTGATAGCTGTCTGTATCTCTTCTTTATTTCTTTTTCTTCTGTCTCTCTCTCTCTCTTTTTTTTTTGTTTTTTGTTTTGAGGTAGAGTCTCATTCTGTCACTCAGGCTAGAGTTCAGTGGCATCATCATAGCTCACTGCAACCTCGAACATCTGGGCTCAAGAGATTCTCCTGTCTCAGCTCCCAAGTAGCTGGGACTATAGGAGCATGCCACTATGCCTGGCTAATTTTTCCATTTTTCTGTAGAAACGGGGTCTCGCTCTTGCTCAGATTGGTCTTGAACTCCTGAGCTCAAGCGATCCTCTCGCCTCGGCCTCCCAGAGTGCTAGGATTCCAGGTGTGAGCCATCGCAACCGGCCCCTCTTCTATATTTCTAATTGTTTCTTATGTGCTACTGATTAAGAAATCAGGCACATACATTATGGCATATCAATACAGTGGAATATTATGGCAACACATGAAAAGAGAAGACAGATCTATATGATCATATATTTGTAAGAAACATGTATATGCATAGAAATTCTGGAAGTGCATACATAGAATGGTTAAAAATGGTTACTCTGGGGGTGGGATTATGACTTGCATGGGTATATGACCTTATACTTTTTAACTATTTAAAAATTTTTGAACATACATTATTTCATAATCAGGGAAAACACAATAATAACTAACAATAACAACTTTTTCATTTTTTTTTTTTTTTGAGACAGAGTTTCACTCTGTTGCCCTGGCTAGAGTGCCGTGGTGTCAGCCTAGCTCACAGCAACCTCAAAGTCCTGGGCTCAAGCAATCCTTCTGCCTCAGCCTCCCAAGTAGCTGGGACTACAGGCATGCACCACCATGCCCAGCTAATTTTTTCTATATAGTTTTGGTTGTCCAATTAATTTCTTCCTATTATTTAGTAGAGTCGGGGTCTCGCTCTTGCTCAGGCTGGTTTTGAACTCCTGACCTTGAGTGATCCACCCGCCTCGGCCTCCCAAAGTGCTAGGATTACAGGCGTGAGCCACCGCCCCCGGCCAACTTTTTCATTTTTTAATAAAAGAAGTGATGATAATGAAGGAATGGTAGGCTGTTGACCTATTTACAAAAATGCAAAATAAAAATGCATTACTGAGAAAAGTTGATGTTTTAGGTTTAGTTTATGTCCCTTACTCATTTTTATCCTACATTCTAAGCTAATTAAACAAATCCAATATAAGTTTCAGACATTTGAGAATGAGTCAGTCTGAAGGCAAATATTTTCAGGTACACTTTTCATTTCTGTGGAGTTAGTAAACAGTTCCCTTGGTAGCCTTTAGGTAATGATGTGATAAGAAAGTTCTTAAACCAGACACCCAGACTACAGAGCCCTAGGAGTTTGCAAGAAGGCTCTTCAGAGTATGGGAACAAAACAAATGAGAAGGAGGGTAACAGTATTTAGTTGACTGTATTTCAAAGGAATGGGTAGCAATTCTCAAGTTCTCCACCACACAGATCTTCGAAATATTTTTCACTTTATGTAGCCAGTGCCTATAATTCATACTGAACAGGTATTTAAAGAATGGAAAGCCAGTTGTATGTCTAGAGATAGCATTAGGATTGTGAAGTGTTTTAATAGGCTCTGGCTTAAGGGATAAAAAATGAAAAAAAGATACAACTCTATAGTGATTTGAATTTAAAGCGTGAAATAGAGAAGATAGAGAAAAGGTCATGATGCTGAGCTTTCATGAAAATGCAACTTCATTTAAAATGTTTAAGAGGCAGACAATGCATGTCTAAATCAGAGAATATGCAAATGATAAAATCCACATCAAAGTAGACTTCTTGAATAGAAAACTGGAAAAATTCATGGCATATCTGACATACTCACAGTTATATTTAGGTTTGAAGAAGTCTTTTGAGACAGGATCTCACTATGTTGCCCGGGCTAGAGTGCAGTGGCATCAGCATAGCCCACAGCAACATCAAACTCCTGGGCTCAAGCGATCCTTCTGCCTCAGCCTCCCAAGTAGCGGAGACTACAGGTGCCTGCCATCATGAGTGGCTAATTTTTCTGGCATCTCACTATGTTGATTGACTCCGGTCTCAAATTCCTGGCCTCAAGTGATCCTCCCACCTTGGTCTCCCAAAGTGCTAGTATTACAGGAGTAAGCCATGACACCCAGCCCCTTTTAATCTTTAAATGGAAAAGAAGTATCTCATATACATTAATAACCCTGTTTTCCCAGAGTGCATATTAGGGGACTCTTCACAGACATCGGATTTTATCAGATTACTAAAAATTCTTACATCAGTTACCATTCTTAATTTTGTGATTTGGTACCAAAGAGTCCCTGAGGCATTACAGACTTCTCAATATGTGAAGGATAAAATGAACCAGACTCCAATTTACTTAAGCCATCTTCAGAACTGAATACATACCAGTGCAGTGTTAGTTTCTTTCTAGAAGAACTAGAAAGAACAACTCTCTGGTTGTTCCTAATATGCAATCAGAATCATTGTTATATCGGGGCTCTGCCTTTATTTTCATATGCCTTTTATCACCCAAAAGGCAGAAACAAGAATTTACATCTCTTACTTGTGGTTTAGAGCCTGGGTTGAAAACTACAGTCTGCAGGGGAAATCTAATCCACTCACTTATCTTTGTATGACCCTCGAGCTAAGAATAGTTTTACCTCTCTAGATGGAAAGATAATATTGAATATTGGTCTTTACAGGAAAACAGTTACTGGAGGAGTTGAGGAAATTGCCTCTTGGCCCACAAAGTCTAAGACATTTACTATCTGACTCTCCAGAAAAAGGTCGTTGACCCCTAGTATAGGACATAAAGAATTGGAACCGGACGGAGAACAAAGAGGTTGAGTTGCTCTTCAGACTGTGTGGCCTTGGGCTGGTTAAGTGCCCTCTCTGGATCTCCACACTCATGCATGTCGTCTCTTTTAATTCAATTTTAATTTGTGTTTCAGCCTACACTTAAGCTATTTAAGAAATCCTAAGAAACTTAATTCTTACTGCACCTAAAAATAGCACCATGATCTTGATTTGCTTTGGAGGAAGCCAAGTTGGAGCAGGATGAAAGGAAGTAAACATGGTGTTTACAAATTTCTAAATGTCAAACCAGAAAGTTTGACCAAAACCAGTTTGTTTATGAATGGCCAAGGCTATTCTGGTTGAGTCAAGAACCACATCCAGTGCAAGGGTCTTGAGTTTTGCTTTAACAGGTGTATAGTCTCCGATCAGACAACAAAGGCAATGTTGTGTCTTGACTTTGAAACCTCCCAACTACTTTCATTAAATCATGGATGTTCACCCTACACTGTGGCCTTAGAGTGACAGCTGAGAATGTTCTCTTTGCAGTAAGACAGGATCGATAATAATATGTACTGGAGATAACCAAGAGCCACAAAAAAAGGGAATGGGTGGCAATTCTCAAGTTCTCCACAAATGATCAATGACAAATGGACTAAGGACTCAAATGGAAAAGGCAAAATTTTTAAACTTTTAGTATAAAATTTAAGAGGGCGTCTTTATGACCTTGGGGTAGGCAAAGGTATCATAAACAAGATGTAAAAATATAAAGTAAAAGATTGATTTAAAATTTAAACAATTGTTTCTCAAAAGATACCATAAGAAGGAGGAAGAGATAAGTCCCTAACTATGGTGGGGCATGTGCAGGACACATAACCAGCTAAGAACTGGTACCCTAGAGATCAATAAGAAAAAGAAAAAACAATGGACAAAAGATAGGAGCAGTCATTTTACAGAAGCAGATATACAAATAATCCATAAACACAAAAACATGCTCAACGTCATGAGTAATCAGAAAAACTGCACATTTAATCCACTCAGGTGTGATTTCGCACATGTCATTTTGGCAAAAAATTAGAAGTGAGTTCCAAGGTGGCAAAAATTAAGTCTGACAGCACCAAATGTTGGTGAAGATGAGGAGAAACTGGAACTCATATCCTGCAGGTGAGACCATGAACCGTTTTCCAGCATGAATGTAGCATTTACCAATAAAGACAGACGTGTGCAGCCCATACCCCACAGCAGTTCCACACCTAGCATGTTCCATAGAGAAACCCTGACACTCCTGCACCAGGACAAATCAGCAAACGTGTTTACAGCGGCATTGTTTACAATAGTAAACACTTTAAATCCCACATACACCTCAATGGTAGAATGGAAAAATAAATTTTGTCACATTCATAAAATGGGACATTATTAAGCAGTGAAAACTAATAAACTACAGCTTACTATTAATAATTAACATGGATGACGAAAACAACACATGCAGAATGAAAAAGCAAGCTGCAATGAATGCATACAGTATGATTCCACTTACATGCAGTTCAAAATAGGTGAAACTAACATAGGTATACATATTTTTGTTTAGGAATAAATCCATACAGGGTGAAAGTACAAAGAAAAAGACGGAAATAATTAACATAAAATTCTGGATTGCTTTGGTTGGTAGGGAGGCTCTCAGAAGAGAACGTAGCTGCGGTAGATCACACTGGAGTTTTACTGCTCATGTTCTATATCTTAAGGTGTGTGTGTGTGTGTGTGTGTGTGTGTGCATGTTCCTGGGTGCTTATTTTGTATTCTTCACTCTGTGCATATACAATATGTACTTTCTCTCATATGTATGTTGCACTTGTAATGTAGGATAGCTTTGCAATGCTTGTTAAAGAGACTAAGAAAGATACTTTGGAGTCTCTTTCCCATTTCTGCAACAATAATTAACATCAGTTAGGGTTTGGTTCCGCAATGTCCCAGTTAGACCCACCCTAGCTTTTACCAGGTGCCGGGCACTGTATTAAACACTTTACTTATAGTAACTCATAGATCCTTACAACATGTTGAGTAGACAGCATTATTGTTCCCAGTTTACAGACCAAACAAAGCTGAGATAAAAGAGGTTAAATAACTTGCCTGACATCCTAGTTACCCAGCTTTATCCTACCGAGCCTTTGAGGATAGGTCAGAACATACCCGTATGAAAAGAAGCTGAACAGTACAAGGGTAAGGAATAGGCTTTTACTGTTCAAACTCAGAGGAAGTGGAGTTCCCAGAAGATTGGCTGGCAGAGGCTTCACAAAGCAGGTGCGGCTAGGGCTCTGCTACAAAAATGACAGGTTTCAAAACAAGGAATCTATGAGGGAAGATATGCCAGGCAGAGGGGTGACAAGCAAAGGCTAGAGGTGAGCGGTGTGGCCATGTTGAGGACCTAACACCATTGGAGCAGTCTGGGAGACTGATGGGGGCAAGAAGGGAGGTGCTAGAGGGTCCACCGGAGAAGCAGATGCCTGGCGTCTGAATCGAACCCCGGGGCACAGTCACGCAGCCTAGACCGCACACCCTGAGACACCCCCAGGATCATCCTGGGATAACCTTCCAAGTACCCCAGCATGTAACGGGCGTTAGCATTGTGTGGTGACATACGACAATGCTTGGTAGAGCCGCTTTTTCTCAAGTCATGTTTTGTGTTGTTTAAAAACAGCTGGCTTAGGCAAAAGATTCGGTTCCTTAATTGCTTGTAATGCCTCCCTCCCGTTCTGCTTTCCCTTGGGAATTCCTCCACCCTTATCCTCTTCCCTTCCTTCCCTTGCCATTTTAGAGAAAAATTTCATCAACGCTTCAGGTAAAACTTAATTTCAATGTATTTTGGAAATATTTGCACAAATATTTTGCTTTCTACCTGTCCCCTATTTCTTTCTTTGCTTTTGTTTCTTCCTCCTTTTCCTAGAATTCTGTGCTTACCCCTCCTTCTATACACACAAGTGTGTGTGTGTGTGTGTGTGTGTGTGTGTGTGTGTGTGTGTGTGTGTGTGTGTGTGTCGGAGAGGAGGGAAGATGTAGGAAAGTAAATGAGACGTGAAGTGAAAGAAACACTTGGAGGATACATTTATTTTTATGTTATACTAAAATGCATGTTTTTTATTGTGTGTTTGATTTTTATTTTTAATCAGGTGATTAGGCATTTTGTTTATATGGAGTTATTATCTTTCTTTGTTGTTTTTCTAGAACTGTTTTTGTAAGGCACCAAGAAGTTCTTTTGATTTAGAAACCGGAGTGAGAGACAAGAGATGACAAGAGTGGAAAGGGTTGGGGTTTGGCTTCCCACTGGGGGATATCTGAAGGTCCCCCTTCTCCAGGGTGTCTCCGGGGCTTTCTTCTGACCACAGAAGTGGTGATGTAGTATAAGAACGCAGTGCAAGGGCTTTGCAGTAGTTAGGAGTCTTGCTCCGCTACTTTCTAGCTGGGCAGACACACCTGTAACTTTCAGTTTCTTCATCTGGAAAATGAAGTGATGATAAAGAGTACAGCCTTATGGGTTGGCATGCGGCTTAGCTGAGATGACTTGCAAAACTGCATACTTGTGTATAAATGGCAAAGTGTCAGTGATTGTCATTATTATTAATATCCTGTGATCAAGCTACAAGCTTCTCAAACCTTGACATGCATGCAAACAACCCATGGATCTTGTTAAAATGCAGATTCTGACTCAGTAGGTCTGGGGCAGGGCCTGGGGATCTGCATTTCTGACAAATTCCCAGTCGATCCAAGTTCCCATGGTTTGAGTCCATGGACACGGTGTGAAGGATCTAGCCATATCCTCCACCTCCTTGATGTCCCCACAACTACTCACTTTGGTTGCCCATCTGCCTCTCTTCCTGCCGTGTCCCCGCCCTCTCCTCAGTCCCATGCAGCCTATCAAAGTCTCACTCAATCTTCAGAACCAAAGTTTAAAACGACTTTGCAATTTTTCTGAAACCTTGATTGCACATTAGGATCACCTGGGGGAACTTTAAAACACCTGGTTCCCCAGGCTACACCCAGACCTGTAGAATCAAAATCCCTGGGGACCGAGCTCAGTCATCAGTATTTTTTAAAGTTTCGGGGATGACTTCCACTGTAGAGCCCAGGGTGAGAACCACTGCCCCAAAGCCTCAGCTAAGTGGTTTCCGGTCTCCCCACATATGGTGCGTTGACTCGCCAAGACACTTCTCTTTTGACATTTGGCATCATACGCTTAGATTTAGTGACAAAGTCCTTGCCTTTTTATGCCTAAGAAAATGAAAGTTCCTTGAAAGTAGAGACTGTGTTTTAATAATATTTAAAATTCATGAAACTCTTAAGAGAGCATCTTGAACTTAGTAGATTTCAAAAATATTTGTTGAATTGAGTTTCTACTTGCAAGAATTTTAAGCATTTTGGGAAGGAATCTAGTACTATCTTTGATAAATGGTTTTGAAGTAATTTATTTGTTTTCATGTTATTTTAAATTTTAATTGATAATAATTTCAGTTATAAATATTGTCAAGAAAATGTACATGTCTGGGGTGATTTACAACTATGAAAATAATTTCCAATATAAAATATTATAGGTCATTATATTTATCCCATATAAAATATATTAATAATTCTATAACTATGAGATATAATAAAATCATTATATGTGCCAGGCATTGAAAACAAATTCTCTCATGTTATAAGGGAACACCATAATGGTTGGGCTTTGCAGAGATTACCAATCTATAACAATAGATTGTTATTGATCTTTATTTTACTTTTTAAAATTGATTTTTTTTGGCTGGGCACAGTGGCTCATGCCTGTAATCCTAGCATTCTGGGAGGCTGAGGTAGGAGGATAGCTTGAGCTCAGGGCTTTGAGAGCAGCCTGAGCAACGGTGAGACCCCATCACTATTAAAAATAGAAAAATTATCCTGGTGTGGTGGTGCACCCCTGTAGTTCCCAGCTACTCAGGAGGCTGAGGCAGGAGGCTCACTTGAGTCCAGGAGATAGAGGTTGCTGTGAGCTATAATGATGCCATGGCACTTAAATGGGTAATAGAACAAGACTCTGTCTCAAAAAAATTGAACTTTCTTAATTGACAAAAATTGTATATACAGTATTTGTCATGTATAGATAGTATGGTGTTTTGAAATATGTATACATTGTAAAATGGCTAAATTGAGCTAAATAACATATGCATACCTCATGTCATTTTTTGTCATATTTATCTTTAATATATAGATAAGGTTATTTAAAACTGTGAAATAAAAGAAAATATATCAGTCCTTTGAATTTCAGGATAGCATGTGGAAGTATGCTATTTTTTTGTAAAGCGATCAAATTTACATTTCTGCCTTTTATTTGGAATATAATTGGATGTTTCCATAATTTCTCTAACATATTATAAAAAATGAACCAAAAGGACATCTGAATCGTGTTTTTCATCAGTGCTGTTGCACCTGTACTCAACTTGATGCACTGTGTATATATCTATCCATGCACACAACCAGCCATTAGTCTCGTGCATTGGACATACTGAAAACTTGTTTGATTTTGAAGATCTGTGACTGTGTGTACATGTACATTCACACACTTGACATTACAAGTTTTTGCTTTGAGTATCCAGACACACAGTAAAGCAACATGCTAGGTCTCCCTGATTAAATACAGAAGACACACATGAACAGCTTAAGAGATAAAGTGTGGTTGTGTGAAATCTGTTGACAGCATTCGAAAATCCCTGGCTACCAAGTCCTGTGTCTAGCAAGGCAGTTGTTGTGTAATAGGATTAAGCTAAAAAGGAGGCATTCAGAAGGAAAATGCCAACAAGGAATTCTGTTAGCTTGTTTTTAGAATCCACCAATTTCTGTATTTTCTGAGCCATCATTTGCATGGGTCCCTCCATGTATGGTGGGGTCGGACCCTGAGTATTGCCAGAAACATGAAGTAATGCTTGTGAGCGTCCCTGGCAGGACTGTAGTAAAGGAGAAGGGGGAAGTATAAGTGGAGAAGAAAAAAAAATGAGAACATAAGAAGGAAAGAGAGAAACAGAAGAGAAGAGAGCAATAGAGGTAGTACTAAAAGTAATAACTTACATTTATCAAGCACTCACGTGACAGGCATTATTCTAGGTACGCTGTTTCTCATAACTCATGTAATACTTACAGCAAATTACAGATGAGAAAACTGAGGCTCAGAGAGACTAAGTATTTTCTTAAAGTCACCCAGCTGATAAGTGATGGATCTTGGATCCTTGGATTTAAATACAGGTAGTTTAGATCTACTGTGAACTATTAAGATGCCACTCAATATTAGGGCTGTAAATTGAATGTAAGCTCTATACTGCCAAGGTTCTTACTATTTTTTCCACTCCTGCATCCTCAGGTTCTATTTAGATGGAACGCTAGTCAATGAATATTTATTAGGCCCTGCTACTGGTCTAAATGCTGGGGATCCAGCAATGGACGTTGGACAAAATTCCCATGCTTAAGAGGCTTATGTTTTAGGGGAATGTGCTTGATATGTGGCACATATTTGTGGACTATTGTTGAAAATAAAATGAATGAGGAGAGGAAACTTGCCTTTGTTCCTGTAGTATGTCACTTAAAAAAATACGAGCGTACCAGCATCATCAGTTTACTACAGACATCAGACTTTGGGTGCCAAAGAAAGACAGCCATAATCACAGAAGTTAGGGCTTCGAGAATCCCATATAGTGAAACGGTAACATTTGATGGAAGGATAGAGTGAAACAGGAAAAAAGACATGGGGACAGCCACGAGGAAAATATAGACAAGTACAAATTACACAGCTCTCTGCACACAGGTGAACAACATACTACAGGCAAGTTAGAACTGGTAGTGCCTTAGTATTGACACCTTACAATGTTACAACACATTTGAAACAGTTGGTGCCAAGGGATCTTTATTTAATAGTATATAAGAACAACGATAATTCTGGAAAAGAATTCTGCACATGGATTTTTGCTAACCAACCTTGAAATCAAACTGCTAAATAGGGCTTAGTGCACTGGCAAATCATTTGAAGTCTTTTTACCAGCATTCAGGTTAATGGTTAAAGAATGGTATTTAAAGTGTGCTATAGTTTCCATTCAGTACTTTAGTTAATAATACATTATTCCACTGTGTCTAAAAAATATGTCAAAACAAATAATGGCAAACTAGACCAATGCCTCATTTGGGATTAGGAGGTGCTTAGGACAAAATAAATCTGGCTATTCATTTCCAATAGACAAAGGCAATTAATTTTAATAGGAGAAATACATATAATTGGAATGCTTGAGTCCCATAGATGGTTTTCTTTTCTTTTTTTTTAAATTTCAGAATATTATGGGGTACAAATATTTCGTTTACATAATTTGCTTTTGTGCAGTTTGAGTCAAAGTTATATGTATGCCCATCACCAAGATAGCGTGCATTGTAACCATTAGGTGTGAATTTACCCGTAAATCTCTCATTCCATTCAGAATGTTTTCTATTTTACAGCTGAAAAGGATTTGGTAGTTTCTGATTGGTGTCTGCAGTAACAGCAGGCATTTCTCAGATTTTAGAATGAGCTATTTGTGTCTCTAAACATACAACCCCACACCTTGGGTTTCACAGTCTATTGAAATCAAGGTCAACTGGAAACTAATACGCTGCTTCCCTTGTTCTTTTTGTGCCTTCAGACTTCAACTAAAACCATTTGGCTGAGAGGACAGCCCCAAATACAATGTAAGCCTGGGATGCAACAGATTTGCCTTTCTAAACCAAAATATCTTGGGATTTTTGGATTTTGCTTTTTGATTCCACTTAACTATGGTCAACTCCTATTAAACTACTCTTAAAATTTTACCAACAAAGGAATTTTTTTCCTCCTCAGTGGAAAAATTTCATGTCCTAAAACTATTCATGAACTTGTAAATAAGAGCATTTTTCTCAAAGAAAATATTCTCTTGCTGTTCACACAGATGCTAAGTAAATAATGTTCAACTTTTACTTTCTTTAGTTCTTTCTTCTTGGGCTGATTGGCTCTAAAAACGAGATTCATCAAGGTAACATCTCAATCTAATTAAAATGAATGTTTTTGTTAAAGCAAAGCTATTTTTAAAGATATTCAAGGCACTTCATTATTTTTTAGAGTAAAATTAAGTGTGAAAAATGTAATTTCTAATCTAAACTAAATTTAAGAACAATTGTTCCAAAATTTTTGAATGTTTAAACATTTGGACAGCATTTTGGGATAAATGCAAAGTAAAACCAAACACAAAATAAGCAGAGAGTTGAGGAGATTTGATGTTTATAACCAAACAATGAATCATAACCTTTACTGTGAATTCACATCACGTAACTCATGACAGAGACAAGTTTACAAGTACACATTACAGAGAACTAAGATGGCTGCCTTTAGAGTCTGCATAAATTTCTAGAATTTACAATTGAGACCGAAAACATTTTAGCCCTGCTTGTGCTGCCAAAGAGTTAGCTATGAATGGTTTTGTGAGTCTGAGCAGTTTTGTGAGTTCTAGCTTTAGTGCATACTAGAAACTTCCATCAGCACCTTCTTTATATTCTAAAATACAGCACCTTTTCAATCTACATGCATTCTTTAGACACCAACTCTGTGTTATATCTGTGCTTGGGATGAAGAAAACTCTCAGAGTGGGCTGGCCTATGCAGAACAGAAGTGAGATGAGAACCAATAATTAAACAATCAAGAGGTAAAACCCTGTGTAAAACCAGCTTTATTTGGGATGATGGTAAAGAGTGAAGTGCTTTGGGCTGCTGGTGTCCAGGAAGGACTTTGTGAATGCAGTGGGGCTTGAAGAAGATTCTAATGGAAAATAACTGTAGATCAAAGAAAAAAGCCCCTGCTTATAACTATATCTACAAATATACATTATGTAAGGATAGGAACTTTGTTTCTGCTCTTCCCCATCAACGCATATTCAGATCACAAAAAGAAACACCTTAAGATGGTGAGGTGATGGACGGTTGGAGTCTGCAAGAATTTGCCTCTGTGCATCTGGAAAGGTTTTAATTTCTCTGCTCTTCAGCTTTCTTAGGTTGGGCAAGACCACCTCTATGGTTTCTTCTACTTCTGTAACAGCATTCTGTGATGAGTTCAAACCCCATGCAATATAACTTATGAATGTATAAAATATGAAGACAAGCACTTGTTAAACCTTCCCATTCTTTTAAAAAATCACTGAAGCCATGACCCATCCTTCAGACCAGTTTTCTAACCTTTTTCTGTGCACACAAATTACCCAGAGAGCGTGTTAAAAGCACAAGCCCTTCTGAACTGCCCCTCCCTCCCACAACCTGTCCTCATTCCGATTGGCTGAATGTGGCGGGGCCGCAGACATGAACGTTTAGCCTGGACTGGGCCCAGGAACACGAATCTTTAAGAAGTTCTTGCAGGTGATTCTGAGGCCTGTGGGTCGTTGAGGGACAAATCAGGGACACTGAAATAAGGGATTAATCCTGACCCAGGGTCACGTCTCAAGCTGAGGACTTTGAGGGACTTTAGGGAAATTTCAAACCAATCTCTTTGGAATGCTTGAGATTAGAGATAAATCCCTTAGGTCTGTTTGATCCAGTCACAGGTGCAAGCTGAATGAGCCAAAATGTACTACAACAGGGCATTGATTACCTGGTTGTATTTAAGACTCTAAAATACTTCTTTTCTAGAATGATAGTATGCCAGGGGCAAGAATTTCCAGAGGTAAATGTCTCCAAGTGGTATCTGTGGTGGAAACAACCCAATCCCGGGCCAGGGGTTGGGGGGAATAGACAAGGAAATCAGTAACTAACTCTGCTATGAAACTACTGAGTTTGCAGTTACACAGGTAAATCCTACAGAGGAACGTGGGATTTTTCTCCGGACAAACATCTCATTCAGCGGCTCATTGCCACGCTTACAATCTCCAATCGACAGTCACGTGCGACTCTGAGCCTAGTTTTATTCCTTAATTCAGTTCGCTCCTATTTCATCTTTAAGAATGAAAACAGCTGATTGCTCTCCACTGGCAAATAAATCAACAAACAGATGAAAATGCTAACATATTTTGTCAGCTTTGTCATATTATTTTCAAGTGTTGTAGGCACTACTTTGAATCCTCTGTGAACATTCTCACATTTTTAGAGAGGGAAGTCCCCTGCCCAAGGTCGCAGCCCTCCTCTGGACCAGCCTGCATGCAATGACAGGATGATGGAGTGGTTGGGTCCTAAGGTCCTAGGCCCTCTGCCTTGCTTCCTGTGGCTTGGTAGGCCATCTCGGTTTTTGCCATTTCTAGTCCATTACTTCCCTTTCCAGCTGTCTTTCACTTCACACTGCCCCTGAGAGGCTCTTTCTAAAATGCAAATCTATGTTGATTCCCTGTTCAAATGAAACAAACAAACAAAAAACCAAAAAACTTTGCTGTTACACCATTGCCTTTAATAAAAAAATTGAAATGCTTTTAAATTGCCAAAAAACTTAAATAAATAAAAGAAGGGCTTTCATAAGCATTAACTATCTCTTCCTCTCTTTACAGGTGCTTCTCTTCCATCTTGTAAAATTTATCTCATTGTAACAGCTTTACATCTAGTTTTCAAACTTTATCTACCACCATTACGGGAATTCCTTGAGGTTAGAAATTTTTTTTCTCATTCATTGTCATATCTCCAGCCTGGAGTGTTTGTTAAATGAATACTTTAAAAAAAAAAAAAACAGAATGAATGAATGAAGAAATTATTTGACATGATTGTCTAAAAAAAGATGTAAAACTCATGTTCTTCACTTGAAGTGGTAACATAAATAATGTATTTGTAACAATATAGTCAACTTTATTTGGTTCATTGAAACATAGTTTAGTACTTGATCAGCATGATGGTGTATGCTTTTCATAAATGATACATTATATGTGCATTTTTAAACAACCATTGTGACAATTTAAAAAATCAACTTTTGAGATTAATAACCTCGTTCCAATCAGACTCTGATGGCCATTCACAAATCCAAACTTGATTAAATCTTGATGCAGGAAACAAACATTTCAGCTCCAGACTTTGGTTTCAGTGTGACAAGTGGTTACAATAATGAATGTAGCTGCCTCCACTATCACTTACAGAAGATGACCCACATAGATAGCTAAGAACGGAATTAAATCTATTCCAACCAAGAGAAAAATGCAACAGTCCTTAGGACAATGAGCCAACAAGTAGGTCCTCACTAATGTTCAGGTAAGAGTCAAATAATGGCCATTTCCAAGCGATTTGGCATTTTGACTGTTCTTCATCTCTATTTACTTATGTTTATACGTGATTTTCACAACTTGCTGAGGGTATGGGAGAGGCAGTACATCGGAGGGGTCACCCCAAGTTCTAGAGCCAGACCGTCAGGCTAACAACCCAGTGCCACCAACCCCGAGACCACGCCGTACGTTACTTCTCTCTCTGCCATTTCCTCATTAGTAAAATGAGATTGTCATTGTAACCTTCCTCATGAGAGTGTCCAGGGCATTCTAATTAATACACACAAAACGCTCACCGCCATACCTGGCCCAGAGTCGGTGGGCTCAGCAAGTATTAACTAACATGATTGTCGTCCTGTTTCCACTTTTCCCAGGGGTATGAGAGAGAGAGAGAGTGTTGTGAGAAATTACTGGAAGTTTCCCCAAATGCTTTCTAGTAACTTTATGGATGAAGTTATGTTTTTCTCTTTTGACCTAAACATGGTCAGTTTTATAAATAAAAGTGTTAAATAACTTCACATTTCTGAAATGGTACGACTTGGTCTTGGTGACTTATTCTTTTATTAATAATATACAGTCATGTATATGCCAATGAAGATATATTCAGAAATGTGTTGTTAGGCAATTTTGTCATTGTGTGAATATCACAGAGTGTACTTACACAAACCTAGGTGTATACCTTACTGCTCACCTAGCCCATACGGTATAGCCTATTGCTCCCAGGCTACAAACATGTATAGCATGTTACTATACTGAATACTGTAGGCAATTGTAGCACAATGGTAAGTGTTTATAGATCTAAAAAGAAAATATACAGTAAAAATATGGCATAAAAGATAAAAAATGGTGCACATATGTAGGGCACTTATCATGAATGGGGCTTGCATGACTGAAGTCGTTGTGGGTGGGTCAGTGAGTGAGTGTTGAGTGAATATGAAAGCCTAGGACATTATCGTACACTACTGTAAACTTTCTAAACACTGTACACATAGGCTACACTCAATTTATTAAGAAATTTCTTTCTTCAATAATAAATTTAGATTACTGCAACTTTTTTGCTTTATAAACTTTTTAATTTTAACTTTATGATATCTTTTGTAATAACACTGTTTAAAACACATTGTACAGCTGTACAAAAATATTTTCTTTCTTTATATCCTTATTTTGTAAGTTTTTTCTATTTTTTAAATTTTTTATTATGATTATTGTTGCTTCTAATTTGATTGCATTGTAGAGTGATTTTGAGTCTTTCATTACACAAATTTATCTAATCTGTAGAATTCCTTCATCATTTCTTTGTGGTCAAAATACAGTCAATTTTTATCAATATTCAGTGAGCACTGGAAAAGAATATGTATCCTCATATGTATGCAATAGAGACACAGTAGGTGAAGCTTGTTAATTGCATTGTTCACATCCTCTAAACTAGCGCAACTCAAAGCATGGGTCTCAGTTTCTTGCCTGTCTATGACAAAGTAAGCTCAGAAATTAAGAATAAGCTTTTAGAAAGTTCAGAGCAATTTGACAGAGCAATTTTATGCTGACTGACTCTAAAATAAAATATTTGGGCTTATATTTTGTATTTTTAATTCTATTTTCCTATAATTCATTTTTTATTATATTTTACAAAAGTATTAGCCCACAATACAATGGAAATTTAAGAAACAAAACAAAACAAAACTTCCTTCACTATAGAAAGCTTGAGAAATACTGCTCCAAACTCTTATTTTGGTCAACTTAATTTGTCAAGGATTGTTTACTCACTATTCACTCTCATTACCCAGAGGACATAGTGAACCTCCCTCTCTGCCCTCAGGGCAGCCCTAAATTTCTCCACTACCACAACTACCATGAGCGCTCACTGAGCAAAGTCCCAGGAAAAGGGACACTTACAGAGATGGAGGAGTTGGGGCACATGAGATTGTCTTACAGTCTCTCTCCAAAGACTACTGCTACTGGTTTTGAAGATTTTCAAAGTCCCGATACCAACCCTGGGACAAGGGATCACGTTTGTTTACACTACATCATCTGATCCCACAATGAACTGGGATGTAAAGAGGGGAGAGCAGAAATCTGAGGCCTGGGGTTAGTTTTCATCCTGCCCTGGTCAGGTTCTGGGGAAAATGAAATGAGCAAGTCAAATACGATAGTTTATGCCAAATCACATTTAACATTTCAAAGCATTATGCATGCATGAAGAAATTAAACAAAATGACAGGGGAGAAAGATAACAACCAGACATAAACTCAGCCCTTTTCACAGTTTTATAACTAGGTTTGGACAAGCTGTTCAAGGTGAAATAGGTAGGCAGCACCTAGAGCAACACTTGTTTGGGATTAACTTACCATCTGTTTTATAAGTACATTTTGCATCTAAATGGTAAAATGTAACTTAACATTTATACTCTATGATAAAATTATGCCTTGCATTTCTTCCTATAACCAGAGAGATAAAAATGAATGCTTGAATTTAGACCAAATTCTTCCTTTTAAAATATTTGCTTTAGAAAATGAAGAAATTAAGTGCTATGCCTTCATAGTTAGAAAAATTTAAGCAAACACAAATTTCTTTTTTTCCTTCAATGATTTTTTTTTAAAAACTCTTCATGACTCTCATTAGTCTGCTTTTGGTAAAGGCACCAACCTTAAAGAAATTGCCAAATTTATTCCTAGGTCATTGGGTTTTGTAAGAGCATTTGTAATATTCTGCATTCTTATTATTAGTCTTCCAGAAATTATGAAAAAAATCTTTATTTTTAGTCCTTGTAATTATCAAGATAAGTGATTTCCATTCAAAGTAACCTGAGATTTCACTAGAAGTTGTAAACACAGTTGATTTCTATTAGAATTACACTGAAATTTCTTGAAGTTGAAGGCAATAGAGTAAAATTTTAGCGACATCTGTCTCCAAGATGAGTTCTTTGGCAGACCATGAAATCTGATAATTCTGGTTTGCTGAGTCACTGCAATCTATTGCACCCTGTTGGCATGCTCCTGGAATCCTCCATATGAGGCATGGCCACCAGGGGAGCTCCATAAATGCATCTTGGATGGAGCCATTCAACATTTTTATGAGGCTGATGCAGAGTGATTTTGTGGACTGCTTTACAAAACATTTCTTAGCTGAGTGTATTTCCTTCCCTTTCACCCACTTAAATTTTTTTTTTGCATAATCCGAATTCAGAAAATGGATCTTTTGTATATACCAAGAGCCTTAAACTTTTGTATACTTCCACACAGGAATTCCATTTCTGGGAATGTGTACAAAGAATATAATTCTAAATCTGGAGAAGAGGGTCGTATATAAAGATGATCTTAGCAGCATAATTTATAACATTAATAATAAAAAATTTGAAATACTCTAAATGTCCAGTAAGAGCGAAACAGTCAAGAAAGCTTGAATGTCCTAAATGTCCAATAAGAGCAAAGTGGTTGAGAAAGCACAAATGTTAAAAATTGTTTAAATGATCATAATAAATAAATATTATTTATGTGGTATGTTTTTGCAAGAGAAAGACATAAAATTATATATATAATACATTCATGTCTGTATTTTTAAAAATCCTATACATAATAAAAGTATTAGAAGAAAATACTAAAAACATTAATTGATATTGTCTTGAAGTAGTGAAGCTATGATTGATTTTTTTCCTTTTAACTTTTTAGAATTTTGTACATTTTCTTTAATTAGCACACATTACTTTTATAATTGAAAATCATCAATACATTTTAACTAATAGTCATGCATCTCAAAGAATACACAAAGTCCCTCAACTGTTATGTATTTTGATCTGAAATAATAACCCTGTATATGTTTCTAGGTAATAAATGCAACACATTTATCTATTTATGTGTTTGTTTTAGACTGCAGAAGTATTTCTTAGCTTTTTAGGGATGGGTACAGACTATAATGAGAAGCATCATTTTGTGTCCATGTTTTAAAAGGGCATCAGAATCTGCAAAAGATGAGGTTCAAGGCCTGTTTGCACAGCCAGCAGAGAGAGTAAGAGAGTGTCATGGAGCAGGCAGGCCAGGCTGGCAATAAGGAAGAAGCATTGTTCTCTCGAGTTGCTTCCAGATCTTGAAGGACCTGTGTGTGCCTTGCTGCAATTAAGATGCAAAAGGAGATTTGCTGAATGTAGGGGATATTTGATGTTTTTGTTCTGTTTTTCCACTTGACATCCTGCTTTCTTCCTCTTGGTAGGAGCACATCCCTCTGCCTGGTCACTTTGATTGCTTTGGAATAAATGGCTCCAAAATTTTTTCTGAAGATTTCTGGGAAATGAAATTTCCTGATTTTTGGGGGGAGAATTACTGGTGGGGATGGCTTCTCTTTATGGCAGATGTAACACAAACATAGAAGTATATTGCCTAGACCACAAAGGAAAGCAACCTTATGATGAAGTACACATCATGTAAACCCAGTCTTTGACGATGTCATTGAAACACTGGATCCAGCCTCACCTGAAACCCTCAGGATGTCTGAACTTTAAAGTCATGGGAGCAAATAAATTTTTTTACTGTTTACTCCATGTTGAATAGAGAGTTTTAGATTACTTGCAATTACCAGGCTGCAAATTAGAACTCTGGGGTATTTAATTCTTTCTTGAAAAAAAGGAATGCATACTAATACAGTAAAATAGACAAACTCTTTACTGACAGTAATTCTTAATCTGAGTATAGCACAAGTCCCTAGCTGAATGCAGTACTCTGATGCTAGATCTGGGAAGAAGCAGAGTCATCTGACTATCATCACCACACCGTGTCGATCAGACTGAAAGAACTCACAGGTCTGCCTGCTTCTCTCTACCTTCTCGGTCACTATCCTCCTTCAGACCACCTCCCTCTCTCACCTGGATCACCGCCACACCTCTGCTTCTCCCGGCTGCTTCTGTAGTTCACCTCTAGTCCATTCACCACACCACAGCCGGGGTGCTCTTTCCTAAGCACAAGTCTGATCGTGTTTCTGCCCTGCTCAAGACCTTTCTGTGCCCCCCATTCCACTAAAGATCAAGTCCAAGCTCCTTAATATGACACTGCATGCCGAAGCCCTGCCCGCCTCCCCAGCCTCCTTGCTCCTTCCTCCCCAAGTTCTGTAGCTCCAGACACTCTGATCTTCTCTCTGGAACCCAAACAGGAATCCCAGTGCAGCCTGGGCTGTTTTCTCTACCTGGAACATTCTCTCCTCCCATTCTTCCTGGTTGGCTTTCCGTTCTCAGCATTTATCCCCTCTGGAAAGGGTTTTCTGACACCCCTCCATGTGCTCCTTCGGCAGGCATTTTCTACCATCACGTCACTGTCCTGTCGTAGGACATTACAGTTGCCTGTTTATTGGTTCCTAACTTTTACTAGACCGGAGGCTCTGCGAGGACAGGTCCACCTTTCTCACTCTCATGTTTCCAGCTGTAACACAGCACCTGGCACGCGGTAAGTGCTCTTATAAATATTTGTTGAATGTGTTAATTAATTAGAAAATTATTCACATGGCAAAGCCAACACATAATGCTATATATATATCAAAGCAAAAATTATATTCTGCACACATATATGTGTGTCTAAATCAGAAAATTATTTCTTTAGTATTGCAGCATTTTTAAGTGAAAATGGTTCCAGTTTTAAACCAGTTAAAAACCTTGTATCTGGGTTTTGATTCCATGAATCACAGAACCTGTGCCAATTTTCTAGGCTAACTGCTGTAACTCTGTTACGTGAGATGGAGCGGGGGAGAAGCGCTTTAAAAATAGCTGACCGGATATCCCTCTCAGTGGCGTGGGTTATGTAAAAGAATTTTGTGTTAAGCCAATGCCTCACAATGGATGGCTGAGCTTTGAAAAGGCTATTTGGGGTCCTTTTTCAGTGTTAAATATCTGCTTATAAATAGGATCAGACTAAAACTCTCCTAGAGAAAAGGATACAATGTCTAAATAGTTATCACTTTCTAACTCTAGATGCTTAAAAATTCCTATGTTAATACTGAAAGAGATTTTTTTTTTTTTTTAACGAAGTCCTTTAACAACTTAGTAAAGAAGCCAGCATTCCTATGAAGAAGAGTAGCTAGATTTTTTTCTTTTTTTTTGGAGACAGAGTCTCACTCTGTTGTCCAGGCTAGAGTTCTGTGACATCAGCCTAGCTCACAGCAACCTTCAACTCCTGGGCTCAAGTGATCCTCCTGCCTCAGCCTCCCGAGTAGCTGGGACTACAGGCATGCGCCACCATGGCCGGCTAATTTTTTCTATATATTTTTAGTTGTCCAGCTAATTTCAGAAGAGTAGCTAGATTTCGGATTAACATAACTTTTCTACTGGAGCAGAACAATCAGATAATATCTGGAGTTACTAACATTTACTTTAGTTTTTAAAAAGGAGTAGTTTGGGGATATTGTTTCTATAAACCTCATGAAAACAAAGCCACAGATACTGTTGTTTGAGTGTTGATTACGGACCACGTCCTTGGGCACAGCTGACTGGACCCAGGTTGGTGACACTGCTGTATTGTGATATGCCCTGACTCAAGGGCCCTGTCAAAGCAAAGATGAAATGATTAGCTGGACCGATCCGATTCTCTCTGGAGATATTGGGAATTAGGTGCTTGGTAATGGGAGTGGAAGCCGACACAAATAGGGAGAGGCAGAGGACAGACGCTGGCAGAAACCATGAAGCAGTGGAGGCTGAGTCTGCAGAAACCATGGGATGGAACACACACCGGGTAGAGCGGGGGCTTGGCTGTCTGGGCCAGGAATGGTAGAGGCAGAAACCTCTACTGAGTTGCCATAATTCCTGCCATTGAAGGGACAATGGGGCAATGAGGTGACTAAACCTGCATATTCCTAACATAACTTCCATTACCCATGAGATCTGCCTCAAGATCTAGATTCCTGTTTCGCCTGTTGCTGAGTGTGTCTAAAGTATGTCAGGAAACTCGATTTCGTGAGATACTGGGTCTGTGCTTCTCCCCACCAGAGAAAGTTCAACCACATATACATGTGCAAACCGGCATGAAACCCTTTGGGTCCACACAGCTCTTCCAGGCTGCTGTATTTCTCTCCTGCTATGGCCACACCGTCAAAGCCCATTCTTATGGCAGGCACCCCGGAGCTACCAGTGCCCTCACAGCCAGAGCAGTGCGATCATCATTCCCCCGTCCTCCTCCTCATCCTCCCTCCAGTGTTCTCAGATTGCAAAAGGTCCGATTCAGTAACTCCACAGTCTATATCTGAAACATTGCTAGAATCTAGATTCATGAAGAAGGTGGAAGATTACTCTATTATCCTGAGTCGGGTACTCTAAACTTTTAAAGGCAGTATGTTGTCATTTGTTTTTGTTTTTTTTCTTTTGAGACAGAGCCTCACTCTGTTGCCCAGGCTAGAGTGCCGTGGCATCAGCCTAGCTCACAGCAACCTCCAACTCCTGGCTCAAGCAATCCTCCTGCCTTGGCCTCCCAGAGTGCTGGGATTACAGATGTGAGCCACCACACCCGACCCCACAGTGTGTTGTCTTGATCACAAGGACAGAAGAAAAGAAATGCTATGCACCTTCAATTTTACCAGGTGCACTAAAGACACCTGGGAAAGCTCTAACAAGTGAAGAGAACACCAATGAGAGGAATTATTCCAGCTAACTAGTTTCTGAGTAGTTGTTCCAGGAAGAAGATGTGCGCCCTCGCAAAATAGTCCCAAGGGAGCATCTTCAGCCCCCCATACCCTGTGAGGACACAGTGAGAAGGTGCCATCTATAAACCAGGAAGCAGGTCCTCAGCAGACACCAAATTTTCCAGTGCCTTGATATTGTACTTGCCAGCTTCCAGAAATGTGAAAAATAAATTTCTGTTGTTTATAAGCTACCTAATCTGTGGTATTTTGTTAATAGCAGCCAGAAAGGACTACGACAAGAACCTTTTACATTCTTACCCGTGTTCAGAAACAAGAACATTTCATCTGATAGAATACCCCTCAAAAATATATGGTCTACCCTCTCCCCCATGGCATGCCAATCCTATTAACACCCACAGATGGTGGAGCCTACTTACTCCCTTCATAATACCAAACTCAGGGTCCTTTTAGGTCGGCATAGAGGAAGAACCTCATTGTGAGGAGGACTGGCTGAACTTTGTAACTCTGATTTTGGGTCAACCAAATTGAAACTCCCCTTGAGGGGCTCTCACTATTAGCTGCCACCTGCACTAGCCTGGCCTCAGGAGAGCAGAGGCGCTGATGCCACCATTAGCACTAGCCTTGTGAGTGGGGCTGGCATCACATTCTCCCCCAATTCCCACTAGGACAGCCAAGACAGTGGTGTCATCATGATCATCATTGTTGGACAGTCATCACCAATCTCACCACCAAAAGAGATAACATTGTTGGACTTGTCTTGGTTTCTTTGACTTCTCGTTATAGAGTGTGCCTTACCTCATTGAATTCTCACAACAGTGCTATGATGGGGGTATGACAGAAGCTTGAACATAGAGTAAAAATCAAACTAAATCAAATAACTTTCTGTTCTCCACTCCTCCCTCCCATGATCAGAGGAAAAAAAGCTTTAGAAATAGAAGGAGTAACTAACACACAACCAGCCATTCTGGTTAACAAATGACAGTCCACTCCTATTCTGCTAGGTTGTCCCTGCCCATCTCTGAGCAGACTCCCTGTAGGCGATGCTGACTCTTTTAATATCTGGAAACTCTTCCAGTGGCCCACAGGTCTGGAATTCCAGCCCTAGAGGGTGACACCCAGAGAAAGGCAGGTAGGTATTCCATCTCCTCCTTCAGTCTGAGGCAGTGTTTCTACAAGGAAGTTCCAAGGACCATTTGTACCAGATTGAATTGGGATGCTACAAGTGCAGATTCCCAGGCCACACCATAGACTTACTAAAACAAAATCCCTGGGGACTTTTCCTGGAAAATCTGCATTTTCAAATAAGCTCCCTGAAGGACTATCATATACACTAACATCTGAGAACCACTGGTCTAAGACTTTTCTTCTGAATTTCAGTTCTCTTTTTACTTCATCTCTGTTTATGGACAGGGAGTATTCACTATCTTTTGTAGGGATCACAATTACTCAGGGGGCAGGGCCTCATTCTCTCTTTTCAACAGGGCTGAATCTTTATAAAAGATTCAAGTAGCTACATGGTGATGGGAGTGGGGGAAAATGGGCACACCGTATATCAAACTAAATGAAATACGCACTGCCTTTATATTTGAAGATGAACATGCTACCTTAAGCCTACATTTGGCATTGCTTTTCCAGTAGTAAGGACTGGTTTGCATTATACTCAAGAGCAAGAAAAAGTTATAAGGTCACTCTTTTACTTGCCTGGCTTAAAGTCGCCAAGTCCCTGTGGAGACTTTATCTGACCTTGGCACACTGGCCGGCAGCACCACCCCTAGGAACAGCCCGTGTCAAAGCACCTCAAACCACCCACCGTTCATTTGATCAATAATCCTCTAAACCTTGCCCTGACCCAGAAGCTTTTTATTTTTTACAATTTGGTTGAGTGAATCTACTTAAAAAAAAAAAAAAAAGGAAATTCAGCCTAATGTCAAAAGTCCAATGAGGCAGCTATACAAAGCAAGGGTCAAGAATGTGTATACAAGTTTAGAGAGAATTTTTCCAAAATGTGCCTAATAAAAAAAAAAAGATTGGTCTTTTTATATACTTAACATGCTTTATTTGGTTTATCTGGTTCTGGGTGTATGTTCAAATTTTGTTGTTGCATTTTATTAATTTGATGCATCACTATTTCTCATTAGAAGTTATTTAAAGCAGCTAAATAAATTATTGCTAGTGGAAAAGGAAAGGCAAGCTCAAGAAAGTAAAAGGATATATTCATGCAAATAGACTTGCAAATAAATACAAAAATATAATTGTGGAGCAAAAAATATTAACTAGGTGCTTCTTAGTATAAAAAGTGAGGATCATAACTTCACGAAAAGCATCAAAGAGCAAGGCAGAGGCTGAAACCCAGCTGGCACTCAAGGTCACCTCAGAAGGAGCTGCTACTTCACTCACTACCATTTCTTTTCTAGGTTGACTGAGTCAATCTTGATTTTACCAGGGCTCACACGCACATGCACACAAAGCTTAAGGTGCCTCGCCATTTGGTGATAAGCAATAATTAGTTAGTAGCTCAGTTATCACATTCCCCAGTCCATCACAGGGCAACCGTCAGCTGAGCTTCCTCACAAGGGTTCAGCCATGTGCACTTGCTGGTCTGGATTTGTTGCTGCTGAGGGTGCTTCTCTCCTCACTTGTTAACATAAGTGGCTTCTTGGCTGGGGTAGCAGGTTGCTGACCCACCAGTTCTGCTGGCCAGACTATTGTCTGGATTTCTGATACCTTGCCAGGGCTTTTAGGTGGCGAGCAACAGAAATGATCTAGGCTAACACAATGATACAAAAGGAATTTGTTGGAATGACATGTGGCAGCACACAGAAATTGAAGAAAAGTTAAATAAACAAGACTCAGAAAAGACCAGCCCCAGGGTCTAACAGAAAGTTTTCTGCAGGGCACTGCTGTCAGGATGAATAAGCTCCCTGTGCTTTCAGTAGAAGATTCAAATTCCTGGAAGAGGACACTTGCCTGGCTTGGCGTCGGTCCTGTGCCCAATCTGTTGACTAAGGGACTGACAAGCGAGGAGAGGAGTGTAGTTCCCTAAAGTAAAACTGACGTGCTACCACCAGAGGTAGGAAAGAGTAATTGTCAGGGAAAAATAGCAGCTGTCCATGGCGCTCTGCTCTCTGATGTCCTTGGTTTCCATCTGCCTGCCTATTGGCCTTGGACATGCTGTTTCATCCTAGCTTGGGGGCCTTCTGGCCAAACTTGATAACCACCAAGGTATCGATCTTATTCAATCTTCTGCCTGCGTGCTTCCCAATTCCTGGTTTGACCTGATATCTTAAGTCAAATATGAGTCCAACGATCCCTGTGATTGGTGTTTCCTTTGTTTCTGCCCACTACCTCGGCCTGGCCGCTGCTTCCTGTTCCTAAACTTCCTGCTTCCTTTGCCTAAACTCTGCACTACTCCTTAAAAATTTGGATATTCCTGGACACCATTTTTTTCTCTTTTTCTCTTTCTTTAAACTGACAGATAAAATTATATACATTTATCATGAACAATATGCTGTTTTGGAGTATATATACATGTGGAATGGCTAAATCAAGCTCATTTATGTGCATCACCTCACAAAGATGTCGTTTTTGAGGTCAGAACACTTAAATACCCATTCTCTTGGAATTTTTCAAAATACATTTTATTAACATGTCATTGTCACCATGTTGTACAATTCCTAGGCCACCATTTTCTGAAAAATTTTCCAGATTCACCTTTTTCTTATGCTGGTCACTGTTATCCTAAGCTCTTTTGCCCCAAATGCTTATTTTTAAGTGGAACAATTTGGGATATTTACCCATATAGTTCCAAATTTTTCAAAAATGGCAAAACAAGCAAGTAAACAGAACCACTCTACTCCCTGTGGAAATGTACAATCCTTAAGAAGCTATTCACTTAACAATTACCTCACATTTGTTTCAAAGTCAAATTTTTCATAAATCTAAGGCTGGTGAATATGATGTCATTAAGAACAATTCTAATTTAATTTAATTCACATTTATTCCTATTGGTAACTTAAAATTTTAAAATTAAAACAAATACCCTGTGATATAACCAGAATCTCATTTTTAAAAATGAGTAGTTTACTGTCTCAGTATGGTGACATAAAAATCACTTATTGTTATTGCTTGTGGTAACCAAAGATTACGCAGTAAACTGATAGTTCTGTTGACTCCTGGGCTCTAGTAGGTAAAAACTAGAAAATGATTCGGCCACATACTGGCAAATACGCTGCCTACCACCATGAGCACTTACTGAGCTCCTAACACATGCCAGGCACAGCACTAGGCATTCACAGGCATTATCATCGTTAACCATCACAGCAATCCTTAGGTTCATATTATCATCCCCACTTTACAGATTAGGAAAACAAACAAACAAACAAACAGAGCTCAACAATTTAGCCAAGGCCATACATCTGGTTCTTGGTGGAGTGGGTTATGTAATAATGAACTTTCTAAGTATCACCTTAGACAAGTTTGGGTTTGTGAAAAAGTTCTGCATGGAAAAAGGGTCCTCATATTAAAAATGATGGGAAATGATGAATTTAAAGTTCAGGGTGGAAAATATGATTGGAATTAACCATCTCTTCATTATATTCTAATGCACAGCTGTGCACACCAGTACTTCTCCAGGAGGCCCTGGAGTGAGAGTGGGGGATCATGTCTTGGAGGGTGTGGCTTGCTATGGTGTCTGTGATGAACACAATCGTCTTTAATTTGCTGACAGAGTTAGGAACTACCATTGCAATTTTAGAAACATAAAGTACTGTCCTTCTTCATGTTGAATGAACGGGAAAATTAGAAGCCAAGAAGAGCTTGTACTACCAACACAGAGCCCACTCTGTTTAAACCGATTCAGTGATTTGTCCACTGAGAAAGCACAGCAGTTTCACGTGTGAAAACAAGTCAGATTTTAGGGAAGCTTCTCTGACTGCTGCTTCGTGAAGGTGAACATCATCAAAACAGACGCCCAAGTAAATCATTTACAGTATGTTAATTGGCTGATGTTGGAGTAATTGGTATTACTCTTCTGGTTCTGTACCAGAAAATGGTAAACACATTGCAAATGCTAATTTGCTTAAATAAAGAGTTCTTGAATTGTATGTGTGATAGCTCAAGAGGAGTCTGACTGATATTTTGTGTCAATAGAGACGGTCAAAATTTCCAACATTCTCCCCAGTACAAAATCTTGGGTCTTAAGGTCTTTATTTCAAATTTGTTTTTTTTCTGCACTATATTTGCTTCTGAGGTAATAATGCACTGTAATGTTTATCAAGTTACTGCTCAACTTGATATAAGGAAGTCAGTTTAGTTTTAATTTAGATGCACAGTTTAAGTCAGATCATCCTTCAAAAAAAAAGAACCTAGAAAAAAGTCTAATAGATTCTACATGCAAATGGCCCCTGCTGGGAGGTCATTAAAAATGAGTGACAGAATCAGGAGCAGACCTGGATGAGTGGCATGCTACAGGAAAAGAGAAAACTGCTTTGAAGCATTGATTGAAAATTCTCTTCCAACGTTTGGAATGATCTTGAACCAATTCACACGTCCTACGGTGACGGCAAGTGCGAGGTCTCTGAACCGACCTCATTCCAGATTCATAGCCGTCACCAGTGGGGGAGGGGCGCTGAGAAATGGTGGGCTGAGTGAAGCCAGTGCCTTTAAACCTACCCAACACTTGGCTGACTCTGGGCCCATAACAAGGAAAATAACTGGTAAACTCCATATTTTATCTGTGGCCATTAACTCTGTACCTCATCATCAGATCTATGTTCTAAGAAAATCCTGGCTCCATCTAAAATATTCCTTTGGTTCATTTTTGGGCAGAGCTGACACAAGTCAATGGGGGATGGGTTGATTATTCTAGAAGTAATGCTGGGGAAATTGGCTATTTGTGGGAAAATTTTAAAATTTAGATCTTCACCTCATAGCAAACCATATCTTGGATTAAATAAGAAGATAGAATTTATATCAAAATGTTAACTCTATATTTATACGATTGGATGTGGGGTGATTTCATTTTTCCTTTTGCTTATCAGTATTAAAGATGTGTCTATTATTTTACAAGTAGAACTTGTAGAATAAAAAAAGAAAAATTTGCACCCCATTGCTCTAATTAACAATTTTACTATTAACATATGAGTCTATTATAAAAAATCAGATATGTAGGCAAAAAAAAAAATCATGACAGAATCGTTAAAAATATAAAAAATTTAGGTTATAGTATATAAACATCATGGATTATTAAGCGTTCATTTTTAAGGGATATTTAATGATGTGAGAACATACTAACAAAATAATGTCCAAAACACAGTATAAAAAATACACAATATGCAATATGATCTCATTTTTACACAAACATACCAAAATATTGACACCAATTACCCCTAGGTTCTTCTATTAGGAGCAATTTTAATTTTGTTTTTACATTTATCTATGTATCTCAAACATTCACAAATGACATGTGTTACATGATTTTTAGGAAAAAATGGTCAATGTATACAGAATAGTTATGGCCAATCTGATAATTAATTCCAGTGGCTTTATTTTGAAACTTCACTAGGATTCAGCCCCAGGCTGAATAGGCCAGAGTTTAAAGGATATGGCCAGAGTTTCCTCAGCACAGAGCGTTGCACTGAAGGTGCTCAGTAAATGTGTACTAAATGAATTCACACTGTTGACCCTGTTGCAGCCAATTACACATTAATGGAATTTGAAGGAGACTATACCAAAGTGGGTTCTCTTCTAACTATGTCAAAGAACCCCATATTTTAAAAATAAGAAAGGAAGAAACCATTAATATTAAATGTTACCCAGGAATATCTCTATAATTAACAGCACTTTAGTTAAGATATTTGGTAAAGTCACCACAAAAGTGTTGAAATCATTGGCTGAGTTTTGGCATCAGTCTTTACAAGGGACAGTGAAAGGTAAATAAACTGTTCATTTTTTAACGGGGACAGTGCTAAGGGAGGATGCCATTTCTGCTGATGTTTCAGATACTGTTATTAGAAAATACCAGCAGTAAAGAATGCACTGAATAATATTTTTGAAAACAAGAAACTCCTTAATACATTCCAGGAAGTTGATACTAGGTCACAAAATAAAAGGAGAATTAAATGAGTATCAGAAACATATTTGGAGACTATTGCTTTTCTGATATTGAAACTCATTCCTGTCTCAGTAATACTTGGCATCTGTGGAATGCTCCACTGTGTGCAAAATGTGCAATTGTATTATTTCAGGAGATAGGAGGGGAAGATTTTATCTGCCACATTTCGTGACTGAGGATATGAATTTGCATTTGAGTGACCTTGGAGTTTTAGTGACTTGCCCCAAACCATCACAACAGTGTCTTTCTTCCGGCCCATGACGAAGGGCTCTTACTGCGGCTGGACACTGCCCCTCTTGGATCACAGGGTGCCTCAGATGTCCTTGCCTGCATGACTGCCCTCGCAGAGTCTGGGGATGCTGCTCATTCAGGTCACATGGGCTCTGAATGTTCCGTCTCTGAAAGGGCTGAGCAGGTCACAGTGAGTAGGAAGTCGGAACAGTTCCGTGGGCATAGACCCAGGCACAGACAGTACTCAATAAACCCACCGCTTGGTCTGCTGCCTTTTCTGCAGCAATTAGAGAGAGCTGGCACCTGCGGGACACACAGTCTGGCTTTCAATCAGTAGGAACCTTATCTCATGAGATTTCAGATATGGCATTGTTCTCAGTTTTTATCACTTTTTGGAAGGGACTGCAAATCTGCCTTTGCCTAAGATGGCAAAATGAGAATCCAGGCCACGTGTGTAACCCCTGAAGCACAGCTAACTAATCACAGGCAAGGGCCAGAACTGGGGCGTGAGCTAGAAGAAGGTAAAAGCACTGCCCAGGAACCCTGCTCGTTGCTTTCTGAACTCCTTGCCAACATTTTAAAGCACTTTTACTTTGAAGATAAATTATGTTTTTAAGCCACTGAAATTTTACTACTTTCTAGCTCTACTGCACTTACACTTTTGCTTAATATAATGCCTGCAAGTTCACTGTTCTGTAGATTTACCAATCTTTATTCCTCCTTCTTGACTCCACTCAAAGTTTGCTTCCATATTTACCCTGTTATAGCACACATACAGTTATTGTTCTTGTCTGTGTACTTATCTCAGCCCCCCACTTGATTGCATACTCCATGAGGACAGAAGGGACCACACTGGTTTTAACTCCCTTTGTTTCCATAGTATACTGTACCATCACCTAATAAGATGTGGAAAAGTATGTGTTGAATTAATGAGAGAAGCATTCAGTATTTTATCCAAAAATGTTTTCTTCTTATGCCAAAGGTTTAAAGAATCCACTAATTCTTTATTGGCTTTTAGTTCTAGTGTTTAATAAAATGTTGGTCTAATTCTACAAATGTTCATTGAGGACCAGCAATACCAAATGTGATGCTGAGAGCTGGAACCACAAAGATGGATGAGACATGACAATGGTCTTCAAGGAGTTGCGTAGGGGAAGCAACATGGAGATAGGTTAAACTATTTCTAGATTGCAGAGACAAAGAATACTTCAGTAAACAAAAGTAATTAATTTTTTGTGCTTTTGATTATAAAAGAATTAAGAGTGTTAGAAGTCATTCGTCTTTGATAACCAAAGCATTTTAAACATCGATCTTATCTCAGATGTTACTGAAGTGATAAATATAGTGGCATCTGAAAGTCCTTTTCAATTACCTGAGAGGTTTTGGGTTGGAAAGAGCCCTACCAAATATCCCTAAGTAACCCAAACTCCCAATTATAAGCCCACTTCCTCTACTAACTTGATGAATATCTTTGGATCAGACTCTCCTCTCTATATCAGGAACGATATTACTTCATGGACTAACTCTCAGAAATGCACAAAATCAGCCATTTAGTAAGAAGTCCTCCGCATAGGTAATCATTAAAAATGTGATTTTAGTAAACATTTGTCTTCAAAGAGTTCCATTTTAGTATTACAGTAGTCCTTCCTTATTCAAGAGGGATATGTTCCAAGACTCCCAGTGGATGTCTGAAACCTTGGGTAGTACTGAACACTGTATATACCATGCATGAATTTCGTTTCCCTTCTTCACTATTTCACAGGTAGAAGATTTGTTCTTACTGTAGCTCTTTGCAATCTCAGCATACGATTTTTTTTCTTTCCTTATTTAGTTAAGAACTTTCACCTTTTCACTTAAAAGAAGCACATTATGGCTTCTCTTTGGCACATCCAAATTGCCAGTGTTACAACTCTTGCACTTTAGGACCATTATTAAGTAAAATAAGGGCTATTTGAACACAAGCACTGTGATACCATGCCATTCAGCCTGATAACCCAGATAGCTACTAAGTGATTCATGGGTGGGGACTATAGAGAATGTGGATCCGGTGAACAAAGGGAGGGTTCACATCCCCGGCAGTATGGGGCAGGATGGCATGAGATTCATCATGCTACCCAGAATAGCATGCAATTAAAAACTTATGAATGGTTTATTTCCGGAATTTTCCATGAAATATTTTCAGACCCGTTGACTACAGATAACTGAAACCTCAGAGAACAAAACAGCAGAGAAGGAGGGGAACTACTGTATCTCTAAACACATAATTGGAAATGACCAAAATGTTCAAGAGGAGGTCATTAAATAAGTTATGGTACCAACCTGCAAAAAAGTCCTCTGTAGACATTGAAAAATTATATTTAGAATAATGAATGACACAAACATTTTTACCAGTCTATTGTTAAGTGAGAAAAGCAGAGTGAAAAAGAAAAGTCTGGAAAGGAATAGATCAAAATGTTAACAGTAAGCATCTTCGGGTAATAGGATTATAGTTAAATTTTTATATTTCTTTTTGTACTTTTAAACAATTGAAAAATTTTGCACAATACATACAACTATTTTTAAAAGCCAGCATGCAAACTCATTAGCTTTTCCAATATCATACATAAACAAACAGAATAAAACTCTCCTATCATTCTGGTTAAGCAAAGAAAATAAATATCTTGCCTTGTTGCCTTGGGTCTGTCCAGATACACTTTGTCATTTGATATGACGGGAGATTTCTCAATTTCCCACTTGTGGAACTTTTTCCTTAAGAAGTTCATGTAACAACAAAAATATCCTGGTGGGAAAAAAATCCAGTGACCTGACTGTTTTGTCTACATAATGACAAATCTTCTAATGTTTCCAAATATACTTGAACTCATTTTTAAACATGGAGATCACTTCTCTAAGAAACCCAATTTGGAGAGACACTCTAATTAACAAACACGGATTTTAAAGATTAAAAATGGAAAATTCCTAACTTACCCCAAAACTACTGCCAGAAAAATAAAAGATTTTTATATGGCTATATTTCAAATAGCTCTGAAGACTACATATTTTTAAGCCATTATCTCATTGCAGTGACTAACACCCAAATGCTGAGAATATATAATACTCTTTAAATAAATGTGTGTGCAAATTTATATGTGTACATACGTACCGCACACATACAATACCAACCATGATATGTAGAAATATTTTTGATGGTCTGATACTGTCTGTACAGAGCATTAGAATGGACTGTGTGTCCCCTTCTGCATTTATATAAATGATTATGAGATTCTTTGCTCCAAATCAATCAACAGGACAGCCCAGGAGTGATAAAATGGGAAAGGTCTTGCCTCTCCCCACCTTTGAGAGGCCCTGGCCTGGACCACATCCCTCATGCTCCCCACGGCTGTCTCCATGTCCTGCTTTAGCTACAAGCCTATTTTCAGAGAGGCTTCCCGATCACCTCTCTCTGCTGTTAGAACATCTCCTTCTCTATAGCCATACCCTGTCCTCTCCGAGCAGCACCACGGTTTGCACTTACACATGTGTCTGTTTACTGGGCCGTTTTCTGTCTCCCAACTCCAACACAGCTGGGGGATTCAGGTTGTTTCATTTACCAATGAACCCCCAGCCCCTAGCCCAGGGCCTATGTCTTCTGTCTTACCTTCTGGCTTTTAATAATGATAATAACATAATAATGCTAGAATATAGAAGCTGGATATTTACTCTGTACCAGGCACTGTATCAAGCACTTTATCTGCTATAGATATATTGTCATCATTTTCAGATAAAGAAAATAGAGAACTTTTTGGAAATGACTTGGCCAAGGTAACACTAAACCTGTTATCTGGCTGGATTCTAGTGATTATTTGGTTCACAGTTTAAGATGAAAGGCAAGGTATGGGGAATTGATTTTCAATATACATTCCCTTTTCCAATTGTTTGCTGTTTTTGTGATGTGTCTTCAATCCTTCATATGCATAACTTACCCATATTCTGATTATAGGGTCAATACAGGGTCAAATTACAAAGAAAATTTGAGTAGCTTTCAACACTGCAGCCAAGGCCAACTGTCTTAGTTTTCTGAAGAAAAAGCTGCACACATATTTGGGCACAGCTCATCTGGCTTATTGTATTGAATTAAAGTTTGTCATTTTGACAAGATTTTATTCCTAATGGCAAATAATCATTGTTCCATGCACAGATATGACCTCATGGGCTGTATCACCCTTTCTCCTCTGGATGCCATTGACACAGACCTGTGCTGTCCATAACAATGGCCACATGTGGCTCTGGACACTTGAAAATGTGGCTTGTCCAAACTGAGGTGTTCTAGACATACAAAACACACAACAGGTCTTGCAGAAGTAATATGAAAAAAGATTGTAAAATATCTCATTAATGTTTTTAATAGTGATTACATATTGAAACAATATTATGGATGTGTTTGTATAAATAAGATATATTAAAATTAATTTCATCTATTTTAAATATGGCTACTAAAAATTTTAAAACAACATATGAGGTTTATAGTTACTGCTCATGTTATATTTCTATTGTATGGTACAGGCACAGATATTGATTTATCTGAAGTTTTAAAAATGTGTGAAAAAGAACATTACAGAGCCAATGTGATGTAATTCAGTCTTGGCTAGAAAATGGACCTGAAGCCAGTGGCCTTACTTAGCAGTCCATGAGGAACTCCCGGACGCATGGCAAGATTAACAAGGGTGCTTTGAGAAGACACGAGCCAATGGCTACATCGCAGGAGGTCAACGTGGAACCTGGAATAAGATGCTTTCTTACCAGATTTATACTTGGTCACTGTAACATGAAGCTTCTAATTTTTTTTTGGCTAAGAAGAGCAAAGAGTTTTCTGTTATACGAAGAGGTTTTTATTAATAGTTCCTCATTCCTACTGATGTATAACACTAAGGATTTTTATTATAGAAGCTATATTATAACTAAAGTTATAAACTGATTATCACAGAAGGTTAAGTTTACCTTCCAGGCTTCTTTACCTGCTTCATTTGGTAACTTTGCTCTAACTCATTTTTTTGGTCCAAGGGCTTTAAGGTCTTCTTTCTGTTTGTGATTGATTAAACCTTGAGACAAGGGGAAGAATGTTATGGACTAAATGTTTGTGTGATCCCCAAACTTGTATGTTGACGCCCTAACCTCTAATGTGATGGTATTTGGAGGTCAGTAGAGGTGGCACCTTAGATGAGGATGAGGGTGAGCTCCTCATGAGGGGATTAATCTCCTTATAAGCAGAGACCAGAAAGTTAGCTCTCTCTTTCTACCATGTGAAGCTGCTAAAGAAGCTGTCAGTCTGCAAGTCAGAAGGAGGGCCCTGGCCAGCATTTGATCCTGTTGGCACCCTGATCTTGGACTTCCCAGCCTCCAGAACTGTGAGAAATAAATACGTGTGTAAGCTACTCAGTCTATGGTATTTTGTTACAGCAGCCCACGCTGTCTAAGACAGACGCCAGCGAATTTATTCTACAAAACATTGCACATGTGGATTTTTCTCCATCATACACATCAGTTATTTAGGATCTCAAATTTCCTGCTTAGAGGTGTTGGCAAACCTATGGCCATCGTGTGTATGTCTTAGGTGGACTCCCACAGGTGCTCATCTCCTATGTTAGCTATACTTACACCCTGAGCATGGCACTAGGAGTTTACATACATTATCTCAAAATGTGTGACTCTATGTATATAAAGCTCAGAACAGGAAAAACCAAAACACAGCATTTGGATGATGAAAGTATAAAGAAAAGTAAGGAAGTGATTACTAGAAGTTAGATTCTAGTTTCTTTTGGGGAAGAGGACTGTGTCTGCGACTGATGCAAGGGTGACTTATGGATGCTGGCAATGGTCTGTCCTTTGACCTGAAAGTATTCACATGGGTATTCAGTTAATAAGTCATTAAACCCTCCATTTGTTAATGCTCTTTTCCATATTTGTGCCATAGTTAACAATAGAACACGTTTTAAGAAGAGACATTATGACTAATTAGGATTTATCCTACAGTGATACAAAGATGGTAAATATTTTAAAAATACATTAATTTACTGCATTGACTGACCAAAGAATATATGATTTTCTGAAAACAGATGCAGACAAAATAAGTATAATATTAATATCTACTCATTAAATAGAGCAAAAACAGCAATATCAGGAAGAGAAGGAAACTCCTTAAGCTGATAAGAAGACTCTATTAAAACTCTACAGAAAAAAATTGTACTTAATAAAATGTTAGAAGCATTCCCTTTAACTTTAATAATGAGATAAATTTGTGTGTTATTACAGCTTTTAGTTGCAGAAGTGCTGGTCAGCACAGTAATACAAGGAAATAAAAGATGTAAGATTACAAAGAAAGAAAAATGATTCACTGACAATATGACTGGCTACATAGAATATCTAAGAGTACCTACCATCTATTAGAAATAATAAGAAAATTCAATCAGATTGCTTGACCCAAGATCAAAAACTAAAGATTGGTAGCATTTCTATTCATCATTCATGTGTTTATGCACCAAAAATAAGCAGCTAACTTATATGTTCAGTGTAATACTAATTGCCATCCCACAGCAATTTTTAATGAACTTTTGACCAACAGATGCTAAAAATTCAGTCAGAGGAACAAAAAGGAAAGGATACCAGTGACAATTTCAAAGAATAATAACAATAGAGATAAGCATTCTATTACTTGTCCCACCAGACATAGTTTTAATATAAACACAGTGATCAAAAACAGTGTGGTATTGGCATAGAGACCAAAAAAAAAAAAATTGGATTAATGGAATAGAAAGCTTACAAATAACCTGCATATGAATGAGTGCTTGGGATACATGTTGGCAGATAAAATACTGCAAAACATTGAGAGAAAGAATGTACTATTCAATAAACCATGTTGGGAAACTCTCATTTATATGGAAAAAGATAAAATCAGAACCCATAGGTAGAAAACAATTCCAGGATTAAGATATCTAATGTAAAGACTTAAACTGTAAAACTTTTTTTTTAAATGTAGGAGAACATTTTTATAATCCCAGGAAAAGATAAGATTTCTTTGACAAGCTACAAAAGACAAAATATCAAAACAAAACAAAAAACCAACAACAGATGTTTGAGATTATAGTGAAAAAATATTATAATTAAGGTACCAGTAACTAAATGAAAAGATACACCAAAAATTGGAATAAAAGATTTGCTACACATTTAAGTGACAAAAGATTGGTATCCAAATATATAAATAATTTCTAATTAATTTGCAACAAAAAGGCAAAGTTCACAATAGATAAATAGGTAGAAAGTTTCGCCAAAGAAACAGGTACTCTGGTACATCGTTAGTGCAACCCTTTTGGAGATCAGTTTGATAATTCATATATAAATTTAAAATGTATTTTCTCTAAGAAATACCTAGGAATTCAAATTCTAATTGTCACAATGATACATATACAAAGATATGCATTGCAACTTTGTAAAATGAAAATGTGAAGACAAACTTACTCTGTTTAGGGGGAGGGAAAAAAACATGCTTTATTTATATAACTGGATATTAACAGAAATTGTTACTACAAATAAATCACATCTATATGTACCAACATGGATAAAATCTAAAAACAATATTGAGTGATAAAAAGTGAGCTCCAATAGATACGTGTAATGTGAAACTATTTATTACACTTGAAAAACCACAAAGCAATAATATTTATCTTTTATGAAAGCTACACACATCCACAGGATAAATACAAAACTGTGTAGGGGAATGATATACATAAACTTTCTGGGATGGAAGAAGGAGTAAAGAATGTGAGTATGACTTCCTCTATTCATACACTTTTTTCCCAAAGGAAGAAATATGAGAGCAAACAAGTCAAAGCTTATCAATATTTGCTTAATATTGGACAGATAAATTGCTGTCTAAATTACCTTTTGTTTGTTTGAACTGTTTTCTAAGTCCACTGAATTTTTTTTAAATTTACAAATGAAATCAGGTGAGAAATCATCCTTCTCTAAATGAAGCTGTTTCTCAGCTGTTGATATTTGCTTCTCAGATCTCTGCCCTGCCTGGAATTTTAAGGCAAAAACAGGAAAGATAAACCATGGTATCTTAATTCGTGAACCTCACCTTATCCAGAAATCAAAGAGGGGGCATTCTACACCTCCTGGCCCAGATCTAGTACCTGAGGCAAGAGCAGCGCCTCCTAGGCTGAAGTGGTTGTGTTGGGCCCAGGGGATTCGCTCAACAGCCTGAGCCTGCTTGGAACCCGAGCCCTGCTGGAAGCAGCAGAGGTATTTCACTCTGGGTGCTTCCGTGCAAACCGTGTGGGCGGACAGTTCCGCCCTGTCTAAACTTGGCACGCAGGGTCAGCACCACTGCTATCTCCCTGTTTTGAGAAATGCTAAAGTAAAACCGGAGAAATTTAGAGCAAAACGTGTCCTTAACTAGTATAGCACAAAGTATGATAAATATAATGGATCAGAGGTTAAATTTAGCTATCATTTATACTTGTTTGGTCCATACTATGTCTTTGGTAAAGTTTTGACCTGGTGGCTAATATTTAGAATTCAAGGAGTTTCTAATGAAAACTGGATTCCCAGCTTCTCTCCTGAAGTGATTCTGGTGTGATTGGGACTGAATTCTAGAATGCCAGCAACTGGTTGGGTGTAAACATTGTCCCCACCCCATTGCCTCACTCATCACTTCACCTGCTGGCTCCATAGGGGTTTCAACTTTGTCATTTTACAGATGAGAAAACTGAGACTCGGAGTGGTCAACTGCCTTGCCCAACGTCAGAGTTTCTCTGGGAAGGGAGCCATGTTGGCACGTCACCCAATCATCAGTGAACATTGATTCCTCTTCTGTATAAGATGAAGGCACATTTCATAATTTTAATGGCATGTTTTCTGTCTAATCCAGCAGGTACAACGAAAATGATAATCATTAAAACTTTAAACAAAGACTTATTTCAAGTGATGGGAAAAACAATACAAGTGGATTAGTTGTAGTATCAGCAAGAAGTCACCAAGATTTGGCCAAAGTCAAAGCAGAAAAGTTTATATGTAAAAATAATAAGGGAGTATAATAGAATTGAATAGAATAATATTGAATTTCAATTCAATAGAATTGAAAATGGTATAATTAGAGATTGCACGGTCACAGAGCATTGCTTTTTTAGGCTGATCATTACACAAGTACAGTTCCACCACCCCAATCTCATTTTTCTTCTGAGTCCAGGAGACGTGCAAAGCCTGCTCTGGAACTCTTCCCCAGGCTTTCCCACAATATATACTCCCTTTAGGATTGTTGCGTTTTTGGATTTATTTGTACCTGGTTAAAACTAGTAAATAATCGACACTGATTTGCATGAGTTTTATCCATCATGCCCGGAAGTATTTAGCTACCTGGGCTGGTAAGTGCATTTTTTGTTAGAACAAGCTACCTGAAGTGATCACACAGATTACAAAAATTCTTCAGAATGTGAAACACAAAATAACCTAAATGTAAATTGATAGGGGAGTGGTTCAATTAACTTTAGCATATTGTGAAAAACTATGCAAGAGAGCAAAAGGAAAAAGAGGTAGATCTGAAATACTGACATGGACAGATCTGTAGGTTGCAAAAGTATATAGTATAGAGCATGGTACCAATTATGTTAAAAACACAAACAAAGACCCGTAAGTTTGTGGTCCATATACCTGTATGTAAATGCATGGAAAATACCTGGAAAAACATGAAAGTGGTGAGAAGGGATACCTCTTGGAAGACAGGGAAGTGGTGAGAGGTTTGCGGAGAGTCAATGAGGACTTTAGTTTCATCTACAATGTCTATTATGTCTTCATTTAACGTTTAAACAAAATAGAAAAAAACCTGAATTATATATGGCCATAGGTTCTAAAACTCTTTTCATGTAACATGTAAAATTTCTGTGACTATTAATTTCCAACCGTAGTCTCAGTCATAAAATTTATAAAACATCTGCCCATCCTTGGAAATGAAACGTACTACACCATGATATCACCCAACTTAGTTTTTTAAGTGTAAAAATAACGCAAAGCATCTGAAAAGTTAAATTTCACTTTCACCAGTTAGAATCAAGCCAGTCAACTCTAGGAGGCACAATAGTTTCCAGGACACTCATCTTTAACGGCAAAGAGTAAGAAATATGGGGTGGATTTAAATGAACCCAGGATCACTAAAATTCCAAGTCAAAATCAAAACAAAGTGACAGATTGCTTAATTTCTCCTAACCCGAGTTCTATTTCTAAGATGCTCCTAATTTTTCAGCGATAGCATTTGCTTTTCCCAACAAGAGCAACGGAACGCTGGAGGACCAGTTTTGACAAGGAGGAAACCGAGCGCCCAAGAGGTGAGGGTTGAGTGTGAGGTCCTAACTGGGAAGCCTGCGACTCCGAGCTCTCAGCCAGCCCCAGCCGCTGGCTCTGAGTCACCAACGTGACATCGCGCATCCCCACATCCGGTGTTCTCACGTATCATCCCTGGCGATTATCTGTGCATCTATTTATTTATTTACTGACCTTTGAAGGCCTTTCCCCCCATCCCTGACTCCCAGGGAACTGGGCAAGCCCCCTCCTCGCCTGCTCCTCCAGCCCCGCGCATTCCACCTGTTCTCCGGCATCCCGCTCGCTGCCTGCCGCACGCCGCCAGTCCCAGGACCTAAGAGGAGCCCTCATCCACGCCACTGGCCAGGCAGCGGCTCAAGGACAGCGCGCTCGTGGTTTGGGCCTGGGTCGCGGGGTCCAAGTGCGTGGCGGGGGTCGCGCAGCCGGCACTCACCTTGCTGGCCGCGGGCGCCGCCGCCAGGAGCACCAGTAGGAGCGGCAGCAGGAGCACCGGCGGCCCGCGCGCCGTGCCGGGGCGCATGCTGGGCGTCCGCTCGGAGCCCCAGCGTGTCCGGGGACCCGCAGGCTCTCAGGCCACCGCGGCCCCTGCGCAGCGCGGGTTGGGGAGCTGCGGCTGCGGCGCTCGCCTCGCCAGCCGGCCAGGGCGGGTTTTGAAGGGCTCGGCTGCGCGGTCCGTCCCTCCCCACCCAGGCTTTTGGTTGTGGCTCCAAGGGAGGGAAGACGTGGCCCAGGTCCCGCCCTCGTACCCCCTCCCTCCCGACTTACCAGGCAGTGTCCCTTCGGCTCGGGCAGCGCGCCCAGGAGGCGAGAAAGGGCTGGGCTCCTGTGGGGCAGGTGGGCGCGGATCCAGGGTAAGGGGCTAAGAAGGCGAAGCTTTCAAGGTCCTGGGACCCAGGCGGGGTAGGGGGGTGCAAGTCGGAGGTGGGGGCTTTTGGGGGCGGCTGTGGGGAGGTGGCTGCGCAGGGCGGAGGGAGTGGCCAGCGGCCCTGCCCAGATTAAGAGGGAGGCGCGCGGGCCGTCTGCATTCGCGAGGCCCGGCTTGCTCCCAGCGCCCGCGGCCGCGCCTCCGGGGGCTCTTCCCTTCGCCTCCCCGCCTCCGACCCGCAGTCGCGGATTTAGCCTGAGAGCGCGGTGAAGAGGCGGCGGGTCGCGGGTGGATCTGGGCTAGGCGGGGCCGAGAGGGGCGCGTCCCGCGGGCAGGCGCTGAGTGACCCGCCGAGGTAAGGCAACCGCTGCGCCAGGGCCGGGGACACCTGCCTGGGAGGGGTGCGGTGGAGGCGGCGTGGTGTTCAAGGGGTGGCGGCCGGGCCGGCAGCTGTGGCCCGGGGGGTCACGAGAGGAGAGCTCGTCTGGCTCCCGAGTTTGTGCGCCTGGGTTTGAACCGGGCGCTGTGTTTTGATTCATTTGGAGGCTCGAGTTACCGGCCTGGCAGCCTGGGCACTCTAAAATGCCAAGAGCAGGAGGCAACTGAGAAGAAAGCAAGCCCTTTCTCCGCTGAGTTGAACTGGATTTTCAGGCTAAATCTTATCTGCGGGGAGAAACAGGACCGACTCCGGGCAGGGTGTCTCCCTACGGAGAATGCTCTTCCTGCGGTGGCCTTGGGTGCAGACACGCAGCTCTGGAGTGTCAGGGCCATCCGTTTTCCAGCGGGCTCTTGCCTTTTCTTGCGCCAGGGACTACTTTGGCTAGGTGGAGTATTTAGACCCCTTCTCAGAGTAATATTGCTAAATGTGTAAAATACAATTAAATCAGAGTCGGTTTTACTGGAATACAATTATCAAAGTACTAATTAATGACATAGTAACATACGTGCGTCATCGTTATTGCATGAAATAGCTAAATCTAACAGCAGGTCTATTAAATAACTGTAATATCAGAGTAGTGATGACTGCAGATGGGATTTAAAGATGACTGCCCAAATTAAAATGTGACATGACAATACCGGTGGGTGCAAACTCTCAAGAACTGCGGCCTGTTGCCTCTACTCATAACTGAAGGACATGCGGAACTTTTGTGAAATATTAGTAAATATAAAGGTGCAATTTTTTCCTCATCCAATCCAAGTTTCCAGATCACTTTAATTCCATCCCCAGGTTAAGAACCCTTGCTTTGGAGCAATGTTGTTGATATCTGGGATAATTGGTTATTTATTAAACACCAAGTATAAGCTATGCAGTTGGTCACCAATTATGCGGAACCACTTGCTTGAAGTTAGAATGGGGTTTATTGGTATCTTAGACCGTTGTGGCCGTGTAGGTGGGCAAAAACCTACCAGTGAGTGAAGACATACCTTCTCACCCCCTTTTTTTTTTTTTTGGCTGCAGAGTGAATTTTACAGTCACTGTTCTACCTTTTATGCCAGTGATTTTCAGCTGTGGCTGTGCATTAGAACCTCCTTAGCAGGATCTAAAAAATCTGCTATCAAGACCATCCCAAACCAATTATATCAAACTCTCTAGCAGTGGGAGTCAGGCGTCAGTGTGTTTTACAGTTCCCTGGGGATTCCCCAGTGCAATCAAGTTTGAGAGCCACTGTTTTCACACACATTTTGGTTAGCTGCATTGAATTAGGGTCTCCTCCTAGTAGAATGATAAAAAGGACGTACATTAAACTCTCTATTAAGACTTAAGGACGATGGAATTTGTGCTCAGACCACAGATGTTGCAGTGTGGTGTGTAGTAGCTTCTCCCCATTGGTTAGAAAGGTTCTTATGGAACCTTCTGTCATCCTTGCAGGATAAAATAGCAGGTATTCTGTTGATGAAGTGACAGTGTCCAAGAGTACTGAGAAGTTCTTTCATGAACTGAAATTACTTCCTTAAAAAAAAGTACAAACAAAAAAATCTCAATGCTAATGTTAAATGCTCCTTCTCCTTGCTGAATTTCAGGAGATTTCTCAATTTGAATTTTAGTTGTCTTTTCCTGAAACCAAGTCATTTTAATGGAAGGCCAGCCGTGGCTTTATCAACTTGGGAATAGGAGGCAGCAGTCACCCGCAAGTCATTTCTGATGCAGGAAAGAAACAGAGCAGGAAAGAAACTTGTGATGTAAAGACAATAACAAAGAAGTAACAGTTGAGAGCTTGGTCTCTAGAGTAGACTCTGGATTTTTGAATCATTTCCATGCTGACTAGTGTGACCTAACCTCTCTTGGCTGGAGTCTCTCCTCTTGCAAAATAGAAATAATCATGGTACCCACCTCAGGGAGTTGTAGGAATCTAATAGTTCATCAAAAAACTTTTGTTTAGGGTCTTTATATAACAATCACATATTGAAATTTGATTCATCTGTTGCACAAAGGAAAATAGGTTATGGTGGCACAAGGTAGAGATGCTCTGTACTAAGGTGCAAGAGGCAAGCACAGCCCATGAGCTCCCTTGAGGTTAATACACTTCCAAGGCTTCGAGAGCCCTGTCTTGGCATCCCTGAGACCAGCAGCTTTGGCTCCTGGGGACTTCGTTAGAAATGCAAAATCTCATGCCCCACTCTGGGCCCCGAGAATCAGAGCCTACATTCACCAAGATCTCTAGGTGATTCAGGCACACCTGAGATTTTGAGAAGTGGCTTATCTAAAAGTCATATTTAACCACCCATTTCCCACCTGCCTCAGATTTAACCACCCATTTGCCACCTGCCTCAGATTTAACCACCCATTTCCCACCTGCCCACCACAGCCCCCACCCTCTTCTTTAGTACAATATTTTGGTATGCTCACCAAGTGATATTAATTGACTGGAATTCCTCATTTTTAGAAAGCTGTCTTGAGGTGAAGAGAGTTGATTTTTTTCACAGTTGGTTCTTTAAATGTGAAAAAGCAAAAGGAAAGGAGAATGGTTCTTTTTATACATGCAAAGGACACAAAGATCTCTATTTTTGATTTTGATACCATCCAGGAATTTTGAAAAAAATGAATGGTCATTGCCTTTGACACATCCTACAGATATCTTTTTAATTCCCTTTGTCATTTCTGACATTCCCAATTTGTCAGGTTTATCAATTTTATGAAGAACCAAACAACCACCTTTGGGTTTCATTGATTTTTCTGTAATGTTTGAATGCTTTCTCCTACGTTGATTTCCTTTTTACCTTTTATTGTTTCTTTCCTTTTACTTCAGGTTTAATTTGTTCTTCTTTTCCTGGTTTTCTAAGATAGAAGCTCAGATCATTGATTTTAGATATTTTTCTTTTCTAATGTGAACATTTATGCCTATAAGTTTCTCTTCTGTACTGGGTAAATTACATCCCATAAATTTTGATATGTTATGTTTTCATAATCATTCAGCTCAAACTAGTTTCCAATTTCTTCTTTGACCTGTGGGTTATTTGGAAATGTGTTGTTTAATTTCCAAATATTTGGGACTTTCCCGGATGGCTTATCACTGAGTTCTAATTTAATTCTGTACAACATTTCAGTCTTTTGAGATCTGTTGAAACTTGTTTTATACTGTAGCATATGATCTGTCTCGGTCAATAGTCCATGTCCACTTGAAAAGAATATATATTCTGCAGTTGTTGGGTATCGTGTTCTATATATGTATTAACTAGATCAATATGGTCGATAGTGTTCAGATCTTCTGTGTCTTGTCTGATATTGTGCTTTGTTCTATCAACAACCAAGAGAGGAGTGTTAGTTTCCAAGTATGTTTCAGAATTTGTCTATTTTTTCCTTTGGTTTTACAGTTTTTGCTTCATATATTTTGAAGTTCTGTTGTTAAGCAAATATATTTATGGGTATAGTTTCCAGTTACATTAATTTTTAAATCATTAGCAAGGTCGCTACCCATCTTGAAGTCTATCTTATGTGCTATTAATATAGCCATTATAACTTTCTTATGCTGTTTGTGTGGTATATCTTTTTCCAGCCTTCTACTATCATTCTATTTATGTCTTCTTATTTAAAACATGTATCTTGTGGCTTTTGCTGTCTTTTTGTTTTTTACTCCAGTCTGACAATCTTTGCTTTTTCCTATGGAAAAATGGCAGTGTTCAGTACATTTTTATTTAAAGTAGTTGATATGGCTACATTTAGATCTGCCATTTTTTCACTTACTTTTTATCTGTCTTGTCTGTTTTTTTGTTCTTTTCCTTCTTTCCAGCCTTCTTTTGTATTAGTCAATTTTTTAAATTCTATTTTAATGTTTCTACTGGCTTTCTAGTAGTATTTTTTCCATTGTTTTTTAGTGATTACTCCAGGGATTATAAAATGCATCTTTAACTTTTCCCAATGTACTTAAAATTAATATTAAATTACTTCAGGTAAGTCCTTTTTTTTTTTTTTTTTTGGCGTTTACAGTGCCTGGCACGAGAGTTGGCACAAAATGAGAGGTCGATACATATTTCTTAATCATAATTATAGATGTTTACGTTGTATTAAAGGTTTATGGAGGTGATACCAGAAACAAACTTTTTGGTTAATGTCAAGCTCGTCAGCAGAGAATCACTTCAAATTTTAAACATTATTATAATTTTAATGATGTGAATTTATAAATATTTTTCTTGTAATTTTCATATATAGACAAGAATCTATATGTTATTTTATTTTATTCCCGTACACTTGCTTTTTTATTGTAAATACTTAATATAGACTTCTTTCGAGCTAAAATGTCTGAAGTTGCATGCTACTTTTTATGTTTTTGTGAAAGGTTCAACTACAAATTGTTTTGGCCATTCTGTCCACATGGGACCCTCATGTAAGTCACAGAGCATCCCCTTGGCTTTGCTCAGTTACTTACCAATGTCTAGAGTCCACACTGAGTATGTTTTTATGGTCCGTAGTACACTGTGGGCTGGGATAGCTCTGAAATCCAGATTTGAGGGATATCTTGAATCTGTCATCGGGTTCCAAAGTGGCAGAACCATTCCACACGCTATTTTGCATTTATAATTGACTCTGTGCTATTCCTGTATTGGAGGCTAAAGTTATTCTTCTCAGAAATGAATTCCTTGAAATTCACCCATGAATTTTCATGAATTGTGAAGCTGTGTAGTATCATGGTTAATAAGGAAGGCTTTGGAGTTTGAATCTTGGAAATATCACTTACTGACTGTGTACCTCATTTGTGAAATAAGGATGATCACATAACTTACCTCATAGGGCTACGGTGAAGATTGAAGATCTGTGTAAAGCCCTTTGCATAGTGTTTAGCATGTCAATAGCCCTTATAAATGCCAGTATTATCATTCCTTATGGTGGGGATGAGGACACTGATGATGATGGAGAAGAAGAGAAGGAGAAGGAAGAGAAAGGAGAGAAAGAGGAGGAGAAGTGGAGGGGGAAAGAGAGGAAGTGGAGGAAGAGGTGGAGATGAGGAGGAGGAGAAGGATGAGGAAGAAGAAGTAGCAGCCACCACACTGCCAGCAGCTTACTGGTTGATAAAACCCAATGCCAATCTTTTCCTCGTGTCTTCTTACAGTCAACTTATGTTAATTTGGTGATTCTAACTAGAACTGTCCTTCTGTATACCTTCTTCTACAGCAACTGAAGATTCATCCTTTGCAATAATTTCTCTCTCCTGATGTTTAAAAGGTACTTTATAAGGTACTATCATAGCTGGCTCCTTCTTTTTCATTTCCCCAGATCTTCCTTCCTTTCTGTATCAAGTCTTGCCACATTCCTGGGGTCTGCCTAAGTGTTCCCCAGTTTTCACTTTTATAGCCCTTTCCCGATATATTGTAAGCTCTTTTTGTCTCTATCACAAATTAGGAAGGAAGGAAAGAAGCATTTATGGAGCTGCTCCCACATGCCAGTCTGCCCTAGGGACTAAGTCAGACTCATTTACACTTCTCAGGTATTAGTTTTACCTACTGAGAAATCAAGAGCTCAGAGGGATTACGAACTTGCTTAGGATTACATAGCTAGGTGCAATTTTTAATTATGTAATTAATCAATACATGATTGGAGTAATCAACATCTAAAGACAAGCCTTTCTAACTTCAAAGCCCAACTTTCATCCACTAACCATGAGAGCACAAGCTAGCAAGGGAGGAAGGCACAGTTTTTAATGGCGGGGGTCGGGGGGAGTGGCAACAGAGGTGAGAAGTCATCCAAGGCAAATGCCAGACTCATACTGTAGTTGAGGCCAGGCCCTGCCCATTGGAATTGTCAGGTGTTACTGCCAGAGTCCACCCCAAAGCCAGTTGTGGGAGGTCTGAAAGGCCCAGAGAATTGAGATGGAGTCTCCAGCCCTACCCAGAGAGAAACCCGGGGAATTAGTGTTTTTGGCAAGAGACTTGAGAACATTCTGAATTGAGAATGTCATTCTTTACTTGGAGGTAAAGGGCTCCTCTGGTTTTGAAAATCAGTTGTATATTTTTGGAACATGTGCCACCTTCGTGTGGTTCCCAAGTGGTGACATTGTTATGGTTGCTGTCAAATTCTCTGTTGACATTGGGAGGAGACCTCAAGGGAAGAATGGTTTTAAACAGCCTATATTGCCAGACTGGTGGGTTAGCTGAGACAGGGTCCAACTGACCCCAGATTAGCCAACTTAACTCCAGTGTCAACTGAGGACTCTGCAGCCCTTTCCAACAATTCAGCTGAATCTGGAGGGAAGAAGAGGTGAGGGTGGGCTTGGCCGTAGTCCAGCAGCCGTCTGGTCAAGTTGGAACTCCGCGTAGTTCCCAAGAATTTACTTGAGTAGTTGTCAAGTTTTCCTTGTTGCTTCTCAGAGAACATGAAGCTCCAGCCACGTTCCAGTGGTCCTTGGACCACACAGGCTCATGACCCACTTTAAAAACCTTGTGATGTGGGATGTGATTGACTGTTTTTGCTACAGAGCTCAAATCAACCTGAACTCTTTGAAAGTATGAAGGTAGAATTAACCCAAAGAAAAGGGATTTTAGGAAGAGCCAAACCAAGTAACCAGCTTGTATGCTGGGAAATGGTGAGATTAACTCTTAACGGGTCAAGTGTAGGCCTTGAAAGGAGGTGTCCAGGTGAGCCAAAGTGAATAGGGCATGCCATTCTTTTTCTGAGAACATTTTCTGGGACCTATGAGGCCCTTTGTTTATTTCTCTACAAAAACTGAATGTTTAAGAATTCTATGTTGGAAAGAGAAATGTATATACAAACAGGTGTTCAGATAATCAAAACAATTTATCTTTGGAAAGAGTCTTTCAGATAGCTCAGTGTCAGAAGGTCAAAAGGAAAGTACATGTAGTCATTGAGTTAATAGGATATTATTTTACTGAAGGAACAAAAAACTATTAAACAGAACTCAAAGATTTAAAGTTACTTAGGAAGAAAAAAGACATTGTACTTGTGATACCTTTCTGTGACTGGAAGCGTCTAGTACCCAGTGTCATGTTTATCTGGTCCCCGATCTTGGCCATTGCCCCTCTTCAGTTGAGGAGAACCCCAGCAGGGTGTATTTATTTTCAAGATTGGGTTGCAGAAAAAACAAATTCCCTGAGGTAGAGATAAAGATTTGGAAGATCTCAGATCTTATTCCCAAACCTAACATTTGGAAAACATCGAGCAGAGACTCATAAGGGATCTCAGGGGAATCAGAGTCCAGGAATTCTCATAAAGAAGTGAGGAAAAAATAGCCCCAGGGAGTTATAGGAAGATAACACAATGATATTTGCTGAACACACATGCTAGGAAGTACCAACATATATACGCTGCTGGGGAAGAGCCCTTCCTTGGGTCTGTGAACAAGGTGGAGGTCAAAGACCCAGGGTGCTTATGTTCAGGTTCCCTCGTGGAGGGGGAAGTGAGCTCCTTCTTGGGGTGGTGCAGCCTTGGAACCAGCTGTGAGGGGTGGAGCCTTCTGTCCAATGGGGCTGCACAGGGCAGTTAGCTCAAGTAAAGGAATTGACTATGAGACTGCGACAATCATGGGGCAGCTCTCAGGAATAAACTAATCTTTCATCCTTTCATGAGACCATCTGTCTTTCTCTTTCTGCATTTTCCTCTCTTGATAACAGCTTTTTATGCTTACTCAGAGCATCTGTTTCCTCTAATTTCAGGCTCACACTTCGCCTTGGCCTGTTGTAGCCTTCTCATTCCGGACTCTACCCCAGGGCATTTCTCGATGCATACTTCTTCCTTCATCTCCCTTTCCCCCTTCTCTCAGTTTCCTAATTTCACCTCTCCTGGAGGATTGACCCAGAATCTCTCTTCATACCATCTCCAGGCCAGAGTCAGAATTTTCTGCCACTCGGACAAGCTCTGGGTTGGGCTGTCTTGGGTCAGTGGCTTTACCTGTGTGCCTGGGGAAACAGGATCAGGTGATAGAAAACCTGGCCATGCCCCCAGGCAGCTGGACAGAAGGCTGCGCTCTGATGTAGCCATAGAGAAAGAATGCTTCATTCCTGAGAGTAACAGTGGGCAAAATAAAGCATGTCCTCTGCTTTAGGTAGAGAACCTCTGCAGAAGTTTCCCATGTAGGCCATCTAAAGCTTTGTTCTTTGCATATGTTTTAGTGTCATAGTGCTTTGGCTTGTTTTGATTATTATTATTTTTTTGTAATAGTGATAGACTTATACAGAAACACACTGCCCCATCTATTCCCACATGATGATAGCCATTAATTTTTGAGAAGATAGGTTAGCGGAATGCTGTTCATCCCCAAAAGAAACTCTGTACCTCCCAATTCTTTCCTCTCTCAATGCCTGACAACAACTAATCTATTTTCTGTCTCTATGAATTTGCCTACTCTGGACATTTCATATACATTGGAATCATAAAACAGATGGCTGTTTTCACTTGGCATAATGTTTTCAAGATTTATCCACATTGTAGCAGTATTAGTACTTTGTTCCTTGTTATGGCTGAATAATATTCCATTGTGCTTATCTGTTATGGACATTTGGTTGTTTCCACTTTCTGGCTGTTACGAATAAAGCTTCCATGAATATTCATGTACAGATTTATGTGTGAACATGTGTTTTCAATGCTTTTGGGCACGTATCTAGGAGTGGAATTGTTGGATCGTACAGTAACTCTATGTTCACTTTTTGAGGAACTGCCAAAATATTTCCACAGCAGTGGTACCATTTTACATAAAAATATTTTTATGTATTTTCTGTCTGTGTGCAAAATATATATTTTGTACTGGAAGTTTCCTTTTCTAGTTTCATAAAGTGAAAAAAAAAGCACTTGAGGGAGGTTTAACATGGATGTTCAAGGGAAAAAAGTAAATAGAAAAAAATTTCACTTAGTAAAATGAAGCAAATTATTTTATACAAGATATATATATTATAGCTATATGTATATGAAATATTTCCATTTCTCAAACATATATTCATGATGTATAAAGGATGGAGAATTTTTTATTTCTCAGGATAAAAATTGATATGTATTCAGTTTAACCATCACTAAAGAAAGATTATGTCCAAAAACCATTGAAGTTTTCCTTTATAAAATATGTCCATTACTATGAATAATGAAAGTAACGATTTCAACATTATAATGAATACTGTGTTTTAACAGATATATTTATGTGTGACATGAACAGACTTTAACCCAGGACACAGAACCTCACTTGCCAACAAGAATCTTCTGGAAGAGAAGAAAAGACTAGCAGAATTTTTTTTCAGTACCAAGACTTGCCTATGATGTCATCTGTGCACATAGTATTGATGAGGTGCTCTTTCAGATGGACCCAGCCCTCAGCCACAGATCTCTGGTGAGTATCCTCAGTGTGATCACCTGCTTTTATTTAATAATTTCTCCTCCATGTTGGTTCTATAGGTATAAATTATTTGAATGTTTCATATGTCAAAAGGCAAATCATTTCAGAAAGCTGTGGATTATGCCTGCCATTTTGTGATCCATTTGTGTAATTAAACACCAACGCTCACTACTCTCCCTGAAATGTACCCACATAATCAGAAAATGGGAAACTGCACAACTAAAGGCCCCAGATTCTTTTTCTCTTACTTGCTAAGTTTGACTAGCAAGAGCCTTATGTGCCCAGAGCTTGAGGGCCCCTATAACTAGTAGAGTTAGGACAAGGCACTTCACAAGTGCAGGTTAACAACCCCCAAAGATGTCCATGTTTTAATCTCTGGAGCCTGTGAATACATTGTTACATGGCAAGGGGGAATGAAAGTTACAGATGGGATTGAGGTTGCTAATCAGTAGACCTTGAGAGTGGGGAGATAACCTTGGATTATCTGGGAGGGTCCAGTACAATTACAAGTGTCCTTAGAACTAAGTGAAAGAGGGAGGCAGAAGATCACAGTCAGAGAAGGAGATGTGACTGTAGACGCAGAGGCCGGACGGTTGCAGCAAGAGAGATGCAACTGGCCATTGCTGGCTTTGAGGCTGGAAGGGGCCCAGGAGCCACGGCATGTGGGCAGCTTCTAGAATCTGGAGACGACAAGGAATCAGATTCTCCCCTGGAGCCACCAGAAGAAACACAGCCCTGCCAACACCTTGGTGCTCCGCAGTGAGACCCGTGTCAGACTTCTAACCTCCAGAACTGTACGGTCATAAATATGTGTTGCTATTTAAGCCACCAAGTTTGTGGTAATGTAGTTCCTCAGCAATAGGAAACCAACATGAGATTGTTAAATGAGACTAAAAAAGATGTTGGGAGTGAAGACAGGGAAATGTTAAATAGTGAAAAATATGAAAAGTTTTGAAGATGATGGAGGTGTATGTATGGGCAGTGAAGGAAGAGAGGGCGGTAGGAAGGAGAGAGTTTATCTTAGAAATACAATCCAGGCTTACTTATTTGGGGTGGACATGAAACTGCAACGGAATCTTAATTGTGGATGATTTTTTAGAGAAAAAAAGAGAATGATCTTATTTTTTAGTATCTACAGCAGGAAGAATAGCCTAGTGTAGGGTGGAGAGATGGTGACAGGGATTCAGACCTGACCTGAGCCGGTCCCCTTGGGGCCACTCTGCCTGCACCCTTTGGAGCGTGTTATCCAACATTCTGAGTCACTTTGCTCCTCTGTGAAAGGTGGAAAAAACGTGCTGTGCCTGCAATTTTAATGAGGCTCTATATATGGAGGCCACAGCTGCGTCTTATAAGATGCAACATGTCCTGTTTACAAACGTCCAAAGTGTTGAGAACTCATTTAACAAGCAGTAGTTGTAAATACAAGTTCAACTTGATTTAAAACAGTTTATTCCCAGTGTTTAACACCTGCTTCATATTTTTCTCATAATTTACCTAGTTACTACACTGAAATGCCAGCCTGGCTAGTACCGGGATTATCATGGAAATGGCCAGGGAGAAGGGAGTTTAGTGTGGGAGCCAGTGAGTTTGGGCTAGACTCACCCCCCCCATGCCCTCGTTCCTAGTCAGGAATGAGGTACATAGCTCTGTAAATTTCTATAGTGCTTATCAGCCTCTCAGCACAAGAGGAAGGACTAGAGGGTGGAGAATGAAGGCTTAGTTGGGATGTGAGGTTTCTGAGAGGAAAAGACTCTACACAGAACAAGGGACAAGGGCAGCAGAGAAATGACAGCCCAGGACTGAGTCCCAGTTCTCCCACTGTCCTTGGGGATGATGTGACCTGAAGCTCCAATCACAGCAAGATGATGAATGTGGACACTCTTTGACAAATATAAACCCTAGAAAATGTGTGCAAATGTTTAGTGGTCTTTTTTTGATTGCATCTCACCTGCGTTAAAATATATTTGTAATAATAAAGTTACCGCAGTCCGATTTCTGCCTCACTTATAAGGTCCTGGACTACCTGACTGTTCTCTAACTATTCCATGTTATTTCCCTTCCCCTCCAAGCTATCCTCCTAGTCCAGTTAGATTTCCTTCCATCCTTCCTCCTTCTAGTTGGTTCCACTGAAGGGCATCTGGGATACACCGGTCTCAGCAGTGTCCCTGAGGAAAGCTGCCTCCTTCCCTGCCCCTTTAGTTTTCATTCCAAGATTCATCTCCCTTCACTTGTGTATCCATCCACATCTCACCTTCAGAGTGTCCCCATGGTTTCCAGCACAGTGAGGACCACACTAAAGGGGTTCAGTACCTATTTCTTGGCTAATTAAAAAGAGGAAAGATAATGATGAAGAGAGAGGAAAACATTTATCTTGTCACTGATAACAAATCACCTGGTAGCAGCAGCCTGTTAGAAATAGAAACAAGCTTTCTGCTCTTTTTCTTTTTAATTGGTTTCACATGAAAAGGAACAGTTTCAATTAATCTGCATTTTCGTTTTTCTGTAGGTCACTTATACTTATTGTTTTTTCTGTACAACATGTTTATGGGGTAAGTACATTCATTTGCTCTGATTGCATGTTGAAAATTCGCTTTATTGAATGCATGGTTTCTGTTATAATTTCAAACAAGTCACTCTCTGGGACTCAGTTTTCTTATCTATAGAATGGAGGGTTGGACTAAAGAAACTCTGAGGTTTCTTATATATTTTATAGTCAATACTACTTACTGAGTTGCCTAGGTATTTGCAGGTTTCTTTATTTTATAATTAACATAATGCGTTCTTAAAAATATGTTTGGAGACAGGAGGCAGCTGGGTTATTTCAAGATGAAATCAAGAGGTATAAGATTAAATTTGAACATTCTGATGCTGAAGAAAGATAAGCCTAGAACATTCTGTAATAAGCTCTCTTCCTTCTGCTTTCTCGAAAGAATCAGTTATTAAATCCAACCTCAGGTGTTTCTGGGAAACCCCATTATGGGCTACCTGCAACTCAGATTGCTCTTGAGACAATTGAACTAGTTTAAATCACTCTAGTGAACACATCTGTATCTGTCAGAACTCTGTAGCTCCCAATCTAATTTCAGTAATGCAAGTTGTCACAGGGCTTTTCTAAGCAAATCAGAATAGGAAGTTTCCTTCTTTTTTCTTGTTTTTTTAACCAGTTGGGAGCAGAAAATACCTAAATCAAAGAATGAGGAGCCCTTGGTTCTTGGTTTTGCTGATGATTCAGCCCTTACCCTATCTAAGACTCAGTTACCTCCTGTGTTAAGTGGGTGTAAGACTTGCCCAACTTAGTTCACATGTGCTTGAGACCATCACCTGAAATAATGAGTGGAAACACACTGTGATATATACATGTGTGTATTTTTTCTACTTCTCCTACCTGATTTTTCTAAGTTTACTTTTGCATTGTTATTTTTTTCTATCATAAAAGTCTGCAGAGTCTTAAATTTTACATATTTTGTTTCTTATATTTCGTATGAGTAAATGTAAGTCCCAAACCAAAGGTTGTTCTATCCTGGACCCTCCTACCAGATTGTGGTAGGAGTAAACAGAGATTCTAGAGATTTCACAGAGGGTGGCTATAGTTGGGTTTTAAAGGTAGCAATGCAAATTGGTGTAATATATACTTATTGACACGGGAATGTGTCTTTTTGAAATTTATCTTACATATTTATTTAGATTTATGCACAAAGATAAATATGCACAAGAATATTAGTTGCACGGTAGCACTCAGTAGCGAAAGAAGGGAGCCACCTACATGACCATCAGTAAGGACTGGCTAAATAGGTTATGGTTCTTGGTCTTAAGGACAGCCACACGCATGACTTCAGAAGGATTTTGAAGACTTAAAATTATGTGAAGCAGCAAAGTACAGAGCAATAAGCCATTTCGGTAAAAATAAAACAAGTTCAAAATCAACAAAAGAGAGAGAGAGTGTGTGTGTGTGTGTACACACATTGGTGCACATGTGCTTATGTGCCTGTTGCCTGTGTGTGTGTGTGTGATCGTTGTGTGATCATTATGCTTATTAATGTCCAAATACAAATTTGAACAAAAGGCCCTATGTGGGAGAGAACTTGGGGCCAGGGTTGGCAGAGAAAATTTCTCCTATTATACTCTTTTGCACTATTTGAAATTTTTAAAAATCATATGCCTATATTATTTGTTTTTCGAAAAAAAATAGAGGCACAAATGTAGGGCAGATTATTAATCTTCTAGAAATTAAGGACTTCTTCTCTAGAATTTTCTATGTGACAAATATTTGTTTAAAAATATTTGAGATAAGCAGGTAGTGACTTTTCCTTTCTTCTCTTTGAAGAAGAGTAACATGAGTTTTTTTTGTTTGTTTGTTTAGTAACATGAGTTTTTGAGAGTGTAATTTTATGCCCAGCGAATGTGGTTCATACTTTGAATGTGTAGTCGTCTGAGATTTCGTCTTTATCTTTTTTAATGAGTTCGTAAGATCTGTCTTTGAGGTGTAGACTCTTCCTCTATAAATTTACCTTCCCCTTTTAAATGTTTATTGGGGAATGCTAATGTGGAAGAAATTTTTAGAGACTAAAATCACCTTTTGTTTTTTGCTTTTACTGGCCTAACTCAAAGCTTTATATGTGACTATTGCTGTTTCTTTACTAGAATCTGCTAACCTGTTTTAAATGGATTCTTCCCTGAAATGTAATTTTGCTGCAAACATCTCAGTGATATTTGGCAAAAATAAGCACAAGAACCACCCCCCCCAAAAAAAACAGACAAACAAAAAAGAAAACCCAACTTGCTTTTGTTATCAAGCCATCTAATCAACTGACCTTCTTTTTTTCTCTGGTTGCTTTGATATTTCAGTGAGCACATAGTAATGAAGCCCAACCCTAAATGAACCCAAGTATTCAGGCTGGTTACCTTAAGTGCTTTCATGCTGTCCTGACCTGGCCCCATGTATTTAATTTTTTTAAACCTTATCAGGGTTTTGAACTTTATATTTCTGCATTTGTAGATAACAATGTTACTCAAAACTCAAGAGGCGTATGTTTCTGAAACTCTAAATACATTTTTTTATCTTAAATTATCTAATTGCTTGGCTCTTATCAAGCTTCAAATTCTTATATACTTTTAATGACTCATGAGAATTTTGTTTGTAAAGACGTCTTTTTTAAATTAATGCTTAAACACAGTTTCTTTTGGGTTGTGTCTGAGCATATTTTTCTTCAAAAAAGTAAAAATTGTGTGATTGAAAAGAAAAAAATATATGCTGGATAGACTTCTTACCATATATATATATATGTATATATATATACACATATGTGTATATTCATATATTCACAGTCATTCACACATACCTATGCACATACGTACATATGTGTATATGTATGTCTTGTATATATGAGAACTATAAAGTTCTATAAACTAGAAAGTTTCAGTTGTTTTATGTTTTCCCATTATACATTGGCCTAAAGGCTTAAGTTTATAGCCTTAAGTTTGAAAATGTCTATTACTTATAAAAATGTGTGATTAATATACAAATGGGGCAGTGAGGGCTGGACTAGGCAAGACCATGAACCAGGCAAAGTTTACTTCTGATGCCTTCTTGATCTTCCTACCCATGTTCTCAGGGCCTAGCACCTAGAGCTGCTTTCACCACCACGTGGGGGCCTCAACTAGCCCTCCGTCCCAGCCTGCAGCACCTCCTGTGAATGAACACTCAATGCTTGTCACATTGTACTGATGCTGGTGCCTCATGGGCTCTGTGTCGCTGAGGGATCCACTTATGGACGTACTTACTGGGGGACTGTACTTTGACATTGAAGTGGCTGATGACTCTGGGTATAGATGATGCAGATTCATGAGGACCAAGTGCCGATTCTTCCCTAAGGGCACTTGTGCATGCGTGTGTGAGTGTGTGTGAGTGTGTGTGTGCGTTGGGGTGGCGGTGACTCTTCAAAGAGAGTGTTGAAGAAAAGTTAGCTAGAAGTGGGGAAAGGGCCCAAATGATGCAAGTTCAGGAGCTTCCCGGTCGAGAAACACATTAGAGAAACCATCTTGGAGTCTCTGCAAGTTATAGAAAGACCAATCTGAGGCCCAAGGCTGTAAGAAGAGAATTTTCCTAGGAAGGTCAGTTTGATGAGGGAGACATGGCCTTGCTGATCTTGGAGGGAAAGCAAAGGGGACCTGAAAAAAACAAAGCCAAGCTTTTCATTGAAAGCAGACTCCACTGTGTACTCATGGCTTGTCTGACTACACAGTTTACACTGTAAGATTGTTCACAACTTAGTAAATTAAGTCTTACCAGGAGAGAGAAATTGCAGAAGATTCTGGTTAAAGCAAAATGGCTTTAGAAAGAGGCTTTATTTCGTTCCAGAGTCCTCAGTTTTGGAAGCTTCTTGCTCATGGAATCAACCCCCCCCCGTTTTTTTTTTAAGATGCAGCATCAATTCTTCACCTTTTTACATATTAATATTAGTCTGTTCTTGTGGATTCAAAGGTAAATGTATACTGGGAATTCTCCTCAGTTAGGTAGACCAAGAGTACTTGTCATAATGTATATGGTATGTACCCAAATGAGTGATGTGACTGACACGCTAAATAAGATGTTTCACTTTCCAGAGTGGAAAGAAATACGTTGGTCCTTGCGGAGGAAGAGATTGCTCCGTTTGCCAGTGCTTTCCTCAAAAGGGGTCTCAGGTAAGTGATATAAACACCAACAGCACACCTCAATTTTGAGCCATTGTGAATATTTGACATTAAGCAGTCCCAGACCTTTAGCATGTTTTGGTCACAGGTAACGTTTATGTCTTTTAACAATCACAGTTTTTCGCATTCTTGTAAGCATTCCCAATTATAGTAGACTGTGTGTCGGGCTTAGAAGACAGTCTTGGAAGCAGTGATTCACCTAATGTTTTATATGACGCTCGTCTTGCAAATTGCCCTATGAAGAAAGGGTCCTGGTGTCAAATGGTGCATACTGGGTCACTATCTTGATATATCAGCATCTTATTGGCTCTGAGAAGTACTGCAGTAAGTGGAGGGAGGAACAAACTAACTTTGTTTAATCTTTCCAGACATTTGACCACAGGACATTTTTTTTGGGGAAAAAACCTATTGAAACATGTGAAATAGTGTTCTAATTGGAGAAATAGCTACATTTATTGCATGCTTATTATGTGCCAGGCACTGTTCTATGCACTCAAAATGCTTTAGCTCATTGACTTCTCACAACAATTATCTTATCATACCACGTTTTTTTCACCGCAGGAGACGGAAGCACAGAGCAGGTTAGTGTCTTGTTCAAGTCTGCCCAGAACAGAGCTCTTGAGAACTATGCTAGATTCTCTGTTCTGCAAAACACAAGAACTCTCTTGGTTACCGTCTTTCAGGTCTCTTGTACATTTATTAACATTTCCCCTATGTTCTGACAGCAGCAGTTGGCAGCCCGTTAATTCATTTGTGATGAAGTATTAGATCAAACAATTCTTTAATTAAAATGACTCCCACAATTTCAAAAAAAAAAAAAAGAGTTGCTTTAGAAGGTTTGGCCAGTTTTTAAGTCAGATCAATGATTCTTTTGAAATGTCTCTTAATCCATTCAGTCTGCTATAACGCAATACCATAGACTGGGTGACTTAAATAACAGAAATTTATTTCTCACACACTTTTGGAGGCTGGGAAGCCCAAGGTCAAGGTGCCAGCAGATTTAGTGTCTGATGAAGGTCCCTTTTCTGACTTGCAGGTGGCTGTCTTCTCATTGTATTCTCACATGGTAGAGAGAAAGAGCTCTCTGGGCTCCCATTTTTAGGGGCACTAACCCCATTCCTAAGAGCTCTACTCTGATGACATAATTACCTCCCAAAGACCCCAGTTCCTAATACTATGACACTGGAGGTTAGAATTTCAACATACCAGTTTTGGGGGGAACACGAATATTCAATCCATAACAGTGTCCAAATCAATCCTACAGGGTTGTGCCTGACATTCAAAAAGCACAATTCAGTAAAAAGCAGTCTGTGAGGATGCAAAACATGACCTTCCTGAAAGAAGGGACCATGTATTTTCCCCACTGTATTGCTTTATCCTCACACAGTAGGTATGAGATATGTGTGGGGTTCCTTTGTGGAGCTGTTTTACTGTAAGAAGCTGCCTTATGGAGTATAGGTTATGGCAAACCCCTTGATGCTTAAACTGCTTTGTTTCTTCTTCAATACATCAAAAATTCTGGTCATCAGAATTTATCTTGAGCTTTTTCCATCCACCTTCACAATATAATTTAAAAAGTGAAGCTGCAAGGAAACAAAGTTAGGACAGTAAAACCTAGCAACCTAAGAAGTGCTTTAGCTTTTCCATGTAACCGTACAAGTTATTTAGAAAAAAATCCTGGCCTTTTTGTGAGGTTGTTAATATAAACATAACAAGACTATACAAATGCAAAAAAAACCCCAACAAACAAACAAAAAAAACCCCGGTGTATCTAAACTTTAAGACCATTGAGCTTGAGGCCCAAGAGTAACAGATTTGACTAGCTCTGTGGCAGGAGGAGAATGGGGAGACCACAACACTAAGAGGACGGTTGCTTTGATAAGGCCACCTTGGTTGGTCTTCCAATTTAAATGAGGCTGAGAGTTGTTTAACAGCAGTGCTGTGGGCCTTTACAAACCTCAGTCTCTCGAATTCAGTGGTTTTCAGCTGAGGGTAATTTTGCCTCTTTTGGGGAGGACACCTGGCAATGCCCAGAGATATTTTTGGTTTTCACAACTGGGTTCAGAAGGTGCTACTGGTTTCTAGTGGGTAGAGGCCAAGGGTTCTGTTCTACATCTTACAATGCACAGGACAGCCTGCACACCAAATTATCCATCCCAAAATGCCAACTGTGCCAAGGCCAAGAAGCCCTGTTCTAATCCCACAGCAGCTCTGCGAGGAAGGTATAATTGTTTCCATCTGTCAATACAGCAATCCTGAATTCCCAAGAGCTCTAAACATCTTGCTAGGATGTAGAAGAGCCAAGAACCACACCCCAGTGTCTGGCTTCAACAGCCTCATTTGCTCCACGATCATGGAAAGAGGATTACACTAAGGTTCCAACAGCTGGGTTTTAGCATCACTTTGTGAACTCGGGTGGGCACTTCAATCTGACCAAGCCTCAGTTTCCTCATATTTACCTCATTGGCCCTTCTCCTCTATTTCTTTGGGCTGTTAAATAGGCACAAGCCATTGCATGATAAAGCAGTCTGTGCACAGTGAAGGCTCCGGGACTGGGCTGTGCTCTGCTGTGTGTGTGTGTCCGTTTCTGGGTGGTCAGGGAGAGCTGTGTGTGCAACACCAGGGAACCTCTGCCCTTCCTGAGATGAATGGCTTCCCCATGGGAGGTTATGACACCGAACACATTTTCCAGCTGAGAATTTGGGAGCATGGCCTGTGCATAACTGGCAGGTGGTTTGAGAGGACGGCACTCTGAAGTCCTCAGCAGCCAGCCAACCTTCTACGCCGCAGTGGCAGCTCCAGGTGGATGATAAACATAAGAACATGTCAAATTCCAGAGGTTTGAGGATGCTCCCTGAGGCTGTGCGGCCCATTTGTTGAATAGCTGGGCATTCCTAAGCAGGAAATTATTTCTTTCTTGTGGGTTAATGCCCAAGTGGGTGATTTGATCAAGCCCCACACCAAAAGCAATTGTGGACAGGCAAGGCTGGCCCTGTACCATGGAGAATAAAGTCCAGCCTCATCAGTGTATGGTTTGGAGGCCCACAGGTCTAGTCTCTCCTTGTGTTTTCATCTGTCATCCCTGTTACTGTCCCTTTGACCTCTCCTGCTACAGCAGATGGGCTGCTCCCTCCCTCCGGAAGATAGTCTGAGTATTCCTACTCCTCTACCCTTCTCCGAATGCCGTCCCACTTCCACTCTGCCTCTGTCTCTCCTGCCCTTCCCAAAGGAGCTCAGCAGAGACGCACTCACAGGCCTTTCTGCTCTCCCAGCCAGTGCTGAGGTCTCCCTCATGGGACCCCTGTCACCTGGGACCCCAGGCTGTCACCTGGCTGTCATCTGTTGCACTCTCCGCCCTGTCCTGTAGCTCTGGTTGGGCGTGAGCGTCGATGCGCCTGACTCTCTTGATTAGATTGCAAGCACACACTCCTCGAAGGGAGTCTCAAGAACACGAGTAAGAAGTTAATCCTGATGCCTGCCCATAGTGGACACTCTAGAAATATAATTTGCCTACCTTTGTTTCTCCCCTCTGGGAACTAGGGCATCATTTTTGCTTTTTTTTAACTTCTTTGAGATTAGCACAGTAGACAGCACATAATAGGCAGTTAGTACACAGAAATCAAGAAATTAAGATTCAAGCTCCAGCCTGGACAGAATTTGGGAGCCTGAGCTGGTGGCCAGGCCAGCATGCAGGTGACCTGTAGGGGTGCCTGCCACACCAAAGAGAAAGTCGTTCTCCCCCTACATTAGCATTTAAGCCTGTTATGAAATGAGTAATCTCACATAGTTCAGATTCTCTTGTGAATTTCAGGTAGGGTCAGAAATAAGCACTTTGAGCAACAGCAACAAATAAGACTGTTGCTGCGCTCAGATGTCTTAAAGGCACAATGGCAACCTGGAAAGAGCTCTTCTGAGGGTAGGGCACAGGAGCTTACCCCTTTGACCTTTTCTAGGTTCGGGGCCCTCACCTGGGAAATAAGGGTTTGTGCTAGGGGGCTGGTCTGTCCCTCTCAGCTCTGGTATCCTGTGGTTCTCTGAAATGGGGTGTTCACATAGGACAGCTCTTCAATTAGTTTCCAAAATGGCTTGTGCCTAGGTCCTAACACTTCCCTGAACCTCTTAGTTCCTCTCTAAGGGTGTGAATGAGGTGGCATTGGGCAGGATTTTACATTATTCTTTGTCAGTTTCAGGGAGGAAGCTCTTTTGTATTTAATGGTTGTCTCCTTGCAGGGAAAATGACATGTCCTTACAAACTGGGATGAGGGCCTTTTATAAGTTTTACTTTAGTAATTAGGATAATAATAAAGACACCTTCTATAGTTTTTTTCCCAGAATAAAATAGTTCCATGTTGTTTTCCATTCAAGGGAGTTTGGCAACGGTGAAATCATCAAAACCTTGTGATGTGGTGGTTTCACAAACAAGGAGGTCAAATGTCTTAAAATTCAAGAACTGTCTTACAGTATTTGTTTTGAAAACCAAAATCAAACAGGAGGGAGTCACTTTTCCTTTTGGGAATTTCAAATCACTAAAAAAAATGTGAAGTATTTTTCCTACAATCTCCTTCACTCATCCCTGCATTCAGTGATAGAAATGGAATTTATTTGGGAAATTTTAATTATTAATTTTTTTCATTTCATTAAATTATTTGCACTCAGAGTTCTAGAACTCAATCTCTTTATCACTCACACAGCTGTGTTTTAGGATACTTTCTAACTGTAGCCGGATAAATGGTTCAGAGCAATAATTTGTGTGTCCCAAAGTTCACCTAAGTTAATTATGTTCTATTTTGATGTAAACAAGTTCCAGTGACAACTGAAAGTTGGCAAAGTTGGTCTGTCCCCAACCCCTGAGCTTTTGGTTTCAGCCTTTTTGTTTTTCTTGCCACATCTTCCTTCTCCAAGAACTCTCTGGCTTCTTGTGTGGCTTATGGAAAATCCCCTGATAAATGAAGTCCCTGTTTGAGGGCCGATCAGAAGCCTTTAGGAAATAGCAGGTAACCTGATTTGGGGGCCCAGGATGAGGCCACTGCACTGAGGGCTGTGGGGAGCTGGACGAGGTCTTTGTCCTGTAAAGGCATCAGAATTCATACTTTTTCTGAAACCTAAATCCAAAAATTGTTAGCGCCTAACAGTTACACTGATTTCCTAGTGGAATTTACCCACCAGCTTCCAGTTTATGACTCCACTCAGCTTGTTAAATTGTCCCCCTTGTCAGGAATAGTAACCTCGATTTTTGAAGAATGGAAAACTTGCAAAAGTTAAAGGATGAATCTTCAGCTGCAGGATATGCTATGTAGGTGCTTGAGGAAGTATTTCCAAAAAGGGTTCAGAAGGCCTGGGGAGATAGAAGAAGGATCCCTGCCTATCATTTTTTATTATTTAGCCTGTTAGTAATCACAGTGGGAGAAGTAGCAGCAGTCACTGATACCTATATAGGAGAATAACTCCAACTAACCTTGCTTTCAGTATGCTGACAAACCTCTCTCTTTAAATCTAGCATTTGTGTGTGAGAAAGGAGAGAGAGAGCAAGCTTGTATTTGCCTACTACACCGTAGATTGTATTATTTATTTTCCAAACAAGCCAAGTGTACATACAGAGGTAATATAACAGAACCTCCTTTTGGAATCCTAGTTGTTGTTTGGGCCTGAAGGCAGGTTTTAGAGTATCTGCCCTGGTTGGTCACCTCATTCAATTGTCAGTGATTTGCAGCAGGGCCTTTGGTCTCCTCCGTGGAGTTCAGTTCCATAGCAACAACTGCCGAGCTCTGCGACCCAGTGTGAACTCGGCCAGCCCGGTCTGGTGCAGAGCTCAGCAAATGTGGGGCCACGCTGAACTCAAGAGGAGCAGGGTCACTGCTGATGCCGAGGCAGCCTTGTTATTGGCAAGAAATAAGAGCTAGCAATGCAGGTACACCCAAGAGTAGGGCATATATATATATATATATATATATATTTTTTTTTTTTAAATATATAGGAAAATGTAGAGCAGTGAGTATAAGAATACCTCTCTAGTGCAAGGGTAACAACTGACTAAATTAGTTAAGGTGTGGAATTATAAAGGTTTTAGGAAAGAAAGAAAATTTCTCCTTTCAAACATCATTTTAAGTATTTTGCCAGGAAATCTGCAGGGAAACAACCGTGTCTCCAAGATGCTTGTTTTTTTACTTCTCTGTCATACAATCTTAACTGAAATGAATAATGATACCTATCTATTTATTTAGCAAATAACCACTCAGCACTTGCCACGTGCTGGACCATGAGGCCTCCATGGTAAAGAAGAAAGTCCCCCAAAGCCCGGAGCTTAAGGCCCAGCGAGAAAGACAAATAAGATCCCCTCTGGCTATGACTTCTCTGTGCCCAATGAGGGCCAGGCACTGGCATAGGTGCTTGGTACACGTCAGAGCAAAGACAAGACAAGACCCTTGCACCCTCCCTGTGTGGATAATATGATGCTCTAACTTGGTTTTGCAGGAGCATATGGGAAGAAGTGCAGGGAGACAGGGAGCTGTGGGTTAACACGTGAGCTTGGACCCAGTGGAATTAGAGGTCACTAGGCCACAGCCTGTAGGAAGAGCATTGTATTAGTTCCTGTGGCTGCTGGAACAAACTTTATATACTTGGTGGCTTAATACAACAGCAATTTATTCTCTTACAAGTTCTAGGAGCCTAGAATCCAAAAAGCAAGGTGTTGGCACTGCAGGGCTCCCTCCCTAGGCTCTGGGGAGACCCTGTCCCCTCCTCCTCCAGCCTCTGGTGGCTGTCGGTGCTGTGTGGCTTCCTTGGCTTCTGGCTGCTCACTCCAGTCTTTGCCCCATTCATGTCACCTTCCTCTCCGTGTCTGTGACAGATTCCCTCTGTGTGCTCCTTACAAGCATACGTGTAATGGTGTTTAGGGCCCGCCTGGATAACCCAGGATAAACACTTCCACCCAGGGTCCTTAACTTTAAAACATCTTTTGCCAGCTAAGGTAACAGCCACAGGTTCCAGGGAGTTTGCCCAAGAGAAAGTGAGAGGAGGCCAGGAAAGCCCTGAGGGGATCCAGGACGGTCTTCAACCAAGAGGAAGAAGAGGCCAGGGAAGGCCAAGGAGTGGGGAGGCCAAGATAACAGAGAAGGAAGAAGGAGGGAGAGTCGTCTGCTTTATGGCTCATCCTGGAGCTTAGCAGATGCCCTCAGCACTGCCCTTACTTGGTTCCCATAGCGGTGCAGGTGTTAGGCAATATGACTGCCATGTTTTAAAATGGGAAAACCATTCTTCGGTGACCTGGTCCAAGGGTGACCTTATTGTTCAGCCGCAAAGCCATGTGTTCTGGTTCTCGGTGCTGGCTTCTTCCACCTGCGCAATGCTGTCTCCTAACACAGCTAAAAACCCCCAGTTAGTCTTACTCCAGGCTAAAATGATCAGTTCATCCCTATCTCATCATTAATAGGGATAAGAAAATACTCTGCCACTGGACTCTGCAGGCCAGTCTCCTTGGACTGTCTACTACTTGAGTAACACCTTTTCATTATGTACTTTTATAACTCTTCCTGGTACCCAACAGACCTTTTCTTATGATGGGAGGACGCTGGAGGGATTGTCAAAAAAGCTCGTGCTGCACGTGGATGCCTGTTTGGGGCTTTAAGTGATGTTGTACTGACACCTGGTGTCTTACTGCTTGAATTACAATTGAGCATTAAAAAGGAGGAAAGAATTAAAAAATGAGAGAATAATAACAATGGCATAAGAATAACAAGGGAAACAGAAAGAATGGATGCATTAAAAAGAATGCTCCTTTGTTAACTACAGAAGTTGTAATCTATTAAGCAATCTGTGGGTATGTAGTTAGAATTTATACTGCACAAGACAGTGGCTAAGGTGTTGGGGAAGAAATAAAAGTGTACGTGAATCCCTGGCCTCAAAAAGCTTAGCCGAAGACATCACCCCAAGCAGATATTAATTAAAGTAGCATGTACATGACAATAAGGAGAAGTAGGCGGTGAGACTCTTCAAGTGTTAATTATATTTGGGTACACGTGAGAGTCTGGAGGAGCATTAAGATTGGGGTAAGAAGGGGAAGCAGCAATTTGAAGTCAGAGCCACATTCTGAGCCTCAGCTTCCTCTTGGGGGCGTAAGTTGATTCAGGGATGACTTCCTGCTTTTCAGGGTGGTCAGCATTGCATGAGAAGAATACAGTGTTATGTTGTGCCAGAACAGAGTTAAGTGCCCAGGGCCTGGTAGCAGTTATTGTTACTGTGATTATTATCCTATTTTTGGTGGAAAGAAGGTAGCATTTGAGCTGCAGGTGAAGAAGGGCTACTCTCACCTCAGAGAAATGTGTGATTGGAGCAGAGGGTGTGGGTGCGGAAACTGTAGGGGTAAGGTTGGCAGAGGTGGTGGAAGGGAGATTGTACCCAATGGAGGTTTTGATGAACGCAAGGATGCAAGGACATGGAGACTGAAGACAATTAGTAGATAGTGGTATGAGGGAGAGTGGAGAAGATTGGGGTTAGGGGCGCAGGGGAGGCTGGTGCTTGGGTAACCCATGCAAGAGATGGCAGGACCAGGACCCAGGCGCCTGGCAGTGGGATGACAGTAAGACAGGCATGTGAGCTTCAGTTCACAGCAAGAGGTGACAGATTTGGTCATGGGAAGGGCTTGTAGAATGAGGTAAAGACGGTGAATGGAAGCTGACAGCTGGGTGTGAGCCTTGTTGATGGAAAGAACAGAGTCACTATTGGCAGAGACAGGGAAGTGGGAGGGATGAGCTCAGCTTTGACGTGATGCATGTGAATGAACAGTGGAAGAAGATCCAAGAAATTTTCTAGAAAACAGTTGGAGATATAGGATGGGACTAGAAAATTAGATTTGAGAACCACAAAAATAGAGGTCTTTCATTAATTTAACAAGCGAGTTTTCTAAAGAAACTTTATAAAAGAATCTAGAATATGTGCAGATACCTTTTTTTTTTAAGTGTAAAAATAAGATGAAGCTTGAAGAAATTGAGATGTCACTCCAGAAGCGGCGTGACTGTGGTTTAGTGAAAGGACCCTCCCATCATGCCAGGCTGGGGTGGGAAGAGGAGAGGTTTTGGAGAGAAGACTGACCAGTCTGGGTATGAATTCGAGCTTCCTAGATGTGTGAGTTTGAGTAAGTTATACCTCCTGAGCAAGCTGTTGTTATCTACACAGGGATAATAGTCCACATTTCTCAGTGTTTCTGCTTGCATTAAATGCAAGGTCTGGAGCATGGTGAGCACCTAGCCAAGCTTAACACATAAATTCTTTCCCCTTCCGGGGACAATTTTCATGGCTAGTGTCATGGTCTTAGAGTGCAAGGGTGATTTGGAAAGTACTGTATCATTAGTATAACGAAAGTATCTTTCTTATTCATTTAGTCATCATTGATTCATTTATTTATACATCTCATACTGATTCAGCCTCTAGCTGGGAAAGAGCATGAAGTAGTTATATAAAAAGTGTGGTTGTACATGAATTTGTAGTCGTCTCTGTTTGTAGTTATTTCTCCCAGTCTTCATACTGCCAAAATGATGAAGGCTTTCTTAGATTTTTGTCATTCCCCGCAGGGTTTGGTCTCCAGGTGCAAGCAGATCAGTCCTAGCCAAAAAGGCTGATTTGAAGATTTTGGTTTTAAAATCTTCTGTACATATCCTCTTATGTTCTGGTCTCTTTTACTAAGTTGTTGTGAAATGAAAGTAATTTGATCTTAGCCCTGCTCAAGAGATGCTCCTGAGTTAGACAATCAACAAGGGACAAAATCCTAAAGGAATGCCCTGGCCTCAGAGGGTAGGGAGGCGTGCAATTCTGTGTCCACTCTGATCTCCTTCATCCTTTATTTGTACAGCTGGCCTGGGCGCCCGCTGCTGCAGCAGGGAGGCACGAATAACAGGTCTGATGACACGTGTCAATTTGGCCTTTGAGTAGAAAAAAAGAGATGATCTAGTGGCTTCACATGGCGTGCCAGAGTGTCCTCAGCTGTCAAGCTGATTGTCGTTTCTGGATTCAGTGGATCTGTTTTTTGACTTTACCATCTCAAAAACGGAAAGTCATAAACCACAGAGGCAATTCTGTGCACACAGTAGCCAAAAAAAAAAAAAAAAACAAAAAAACAAATTAGGGATACTGCATCTGAAAGTCAGTCATTTCATTGGGCAGTTTTTCTTTTTGCTACACTGAATCTGCCGTATTTTATACCATGTTACTGTTCATGGGCGGAGAGCACAGGCTTAGGAATGGATGAACTATTTCTTTAAAGTTTTTTTTTTTTTAAATGATGTAAAATTCCTGTGATTATTTAATAATTCTCTAGTTATAAAAAATGTCTTTTATGGGGCTGCTGTTTATGTCTGTTCATCTCAGAGTTAATTCTATTGTAGCCCTGTAAAAAAGTAAGCCTAATAATTACTTGTAAGCTCCATTCTTGTGATACCTCACTTTGAAGGATGGGCTCAAG